>JACGAQ010002120.1:0-45909 GCA_014119065.1 Orius insidiosus | reverse complement strand
CCCTGGAATTCTCCAGAGTGGGAATCGAACCCACACCTTTATACCTTAATCTTCTGCCACACTGGCCCCAAATCCCAAACATCCTGGGATACCCTTTATTATAACTTAAGTAAGTTAAATAACAAGATGTGATGTACAATTTACAACTCTGAAGACTTACTTTCCGGTTGAAAAACGACGTTCCAACCCAAATTCCAGCCAAAACGAGGTGGCGGTCATCGTCGCTATTTGCCATGGCTCACGACCGACGAAACGTCCGTTTATAAATTCCTTAACGGCGACCGGTCCTAAATCCTGGTATTTCATCGCTAAAGCAAGAAAAACGATTAAATACTCTGGCTCAACCATTAATCATTTAAAACTCATTGAATACTTTCGCCGTAAGGCTCAACGACCGAACACTTGACGTTATCAAATTTGATAACACTACCTTGAAAGGTTTCACAAGGTTACCGAAAATGACAGTTTTATCACTTTATCTTATCAATGCTTAATCTGTAATCAATCAGAATCAATACGTAATAAGCGATTGAGTATTAATTTTTTATAAATATATTTTTTTAATTAACAATAAACAATTACAACCTGCTATTTTTTTGTACTGTTCATTTCACCTTGAACATAATCCCATTAACCCAGCATAAAAAAAAGAGAAAAATTTGCCACTTGTTGATAGTTTCTTATTTATTAATGCTTCCTGTTATATAAATAAATATATTTTTGTACCTTTTTTTTATACTGTCACAAGATGACTTCCCAAATGATATTGAAACAATGGAACTAAGATTCAAGGTCCATAAAATTAAACAAAGATTGAACAATATCAGTGGCTGGCTGGTTTATTGTAATTTTTTTTTCTTCCCCCTCCATTGCTAGCATGGGGAAATCCTGAAAATGCTGTTTCTGTAAGGAAAACTAAAATCTGTAAAAATAGGATCTCTGTCAAAATTTAACTGCCGGAAATTCTGTAAAAATGGGGATTTCTGGTGAAAACGCCCAGACTTCTCTAAAACTAAAATGAAAATATTCACAAATAAATAAATAATTATAATTATTTAAAGAGTAATTATTCTGTTTAATGTCTTTTATTCACTTCGATCTTTTGTCATTGAAGCAAAACAGGGTGAGTTTTTGAAGAATCGCCACTTTTCCGTCAATTCCAGAAATGATTTTTCACACATTGTCGCCCACGTAACCCTAAGCTTAAACCGAGTAACCTGCGAGTCAATCATCCCAGCCAAATCTCTTTTCTGCCTCCGAGTCAAAGTCGTACTCAATTCCTGCCCATTTCTGGATACAGATGCAACAGATACTAAAAACAAAAAGTTATTAAGCATATAATTTAAAAAAATACTTTATGTTAATATCACTGTCAATGCCAAGTAAAGTATGTTATCAGGATTCCAGTTGTCGCCATCTCCTTCTTCGCTTTCATGGTGCGTAAACATGTTTAAAATCGTCACAGTCACTTCTTCAATATGTTTGGAATTCAAACTTTGTTTAATTTTCAAAGGAGTGACTTGATTCGAATCGCATAGAAGATTTTTTTGGAATATCTTCGCTTTCAGCTTGTGAGAAAGTTGTACTTAACGAAGGATTAGGCGCCATCAATGTCAAACAGCTAGCTTCTTTTTATCCATTTTAAAAACATGTTCCGAACTTATTTTCATCTCTTCTACACTCGGAACTTTGATTTTTATGGGACTTACGTCAACCACGGGGCTCTTAATTTCAATCTTCTGAACCGAATGTACATACATGATGGATTTTTAACATTTTCTAGGCTTTCGTTGACTGTGGTTTGACTGAAATCAATTGTACTTTATTTCGATTGTCTCCATATGATAACTATTTCTTCTGCTTTGTTAAATGTTACATCCTGCTTGGTCAGATTTTTAAGTCCCAAACTTATAATTTGACTCCTTTGCCCATATACTCCCATTTAATGAACCACTAGGCTACAAAATAGAGAAAAGTAATGTCTAAATAACTTACTGATGGATAAACGGTGGGTTTAAATTCAAATTATCGAAGGAGAGCGAGTCCAAGTTCCTGTCGGAGGAGGGCCAATTTGTTTAATTTCAAATCTTTTAGGCTCCGGCTTTAAATTAAAACCCAGCGGCTGTTTAAACTCTGAGTCCATCCTCCTCGCTTTCGGCATCAGTTCCATCCTGTAGCACGTCCCTGGCATAAACGGAAAAATCCTGGTCTTGGATAAATCGGCTGATTCATACTTCACTAACTCCATATTTGGCTTGTAATAAGGGATAAGGCCGCCCGACCCAAGGATAATAACTATAAAAGTCCATTTTAGGCTTATTCTCTGGGTAACTTTTAAGGGATTCTTCCAATGTCTTCAGGCCTTGTAAAAGTTTTTAGTATTGTTGTTCTGTACGAGTCTTTATTCTAAAAAAAATTTAGAAAAATTATTCTTTAAATTTTCTCACTTCATTCGCAATAGTATTTAAATGTGACAAGCTATTATGTATTCCAGCGATCGCTTTCTGATCTTGACATAAACTCAGCTTTTGAAACGTTCTGAGCACCCTCTCTCGTCTATAATAAACTAAAACAAAAATTCATTTAATTTTAAACTCGCTTATAACATTCTCTGGTTCTCTCAATTCACTTAATTCAAACTCAGTTTTATGACTTCTCCAAAAGTAAGAATATTTTGCCAAAACCTTCCTGCCTGAGGAAATAATTAAGTTTAATCTATAAAAAGGAGTACTTACTAAACAATAACTGTGAATAAAATTGTAATGATGGTTAAGAACATTTTGTGAGATAAATTACGACTACTATCATCGTTGAACTTTTTAGTCTTAAATCTTCTCGCCTTGACTTACAAATTTTGATTATTTATCATGCTTTTTCTACACCTGTATCAAATCAGATGAATTTTTAATTTATTTTTTAAAATAAGAAAAAAACAAGCAAAGGAGGAAGACATATAACCTTATTTTGTTAACCTTTATTGATAATGACTGGAATATAAACTTAAATTATTTATACATGAATTGTTTTATTTATTTAAGAGAAAAATAAACGTTCCTCTATTGTCTTATTTTGGAAAAACCTCGATTATAGTTTGTGCTTTTGTAATTCTTTGTTCTAGAAAAGAAAAAAAAATTAATGAGGGATGAGAATGCATAAAATTAAATACCTTATGTTCACACAAATCTTCAAGTGTTGCTCCATCGCTAGCAAGCAAGTATTTGGATTGAAAAAGCTTTCCGTCTTGGTAAACGATGGATTTGCCTAAAAAAAATTTTTTTTTAAAATGATTGATGCCAACTTTTACGTTTTTTATGGGTGAACCGCAAACACCATTGAGTATCTGGAATGTTTCAAAAAGACGAATGAGACGCCAATATAACGACGCCATCGGGCGATACTGGGAACTCAGGCAAATCATTGATTTCATCGACTGAATAATCAGGAAGTAACGAAACAGTAGCAACAACTGCTTCTATCTCCCATTGTTCAAAAATGACACCTTTCATCTTTAAAAAAATTTGAAATGAAAATAATTTAAGATAAAAAAATTACGATGATGTATTTTAAAGCAACTGCAGGAATCAAAGCTTTTTCATCAATTCGCATAAACTCGAAGGAACTGAACAGGTTGAAAAAAACAAATCCCATTTCTTCTCCACATCCTCACCTATCAATATTTCAGGCAGATCAAATTCCTTGGCTAAAAGATATTTAAAAAAAATTATTACATTCAATTTACTAACTTTCTGGAAATATCGGTTCTACAACATCATAAAAATTTTCAAATTTATGAAAAATTTCTTTAACTTTCAGTTCACTGTTGTTTAAGAGGTTTCTCATTCAGAAGAATCCCATAAATTTTTCTATTCAACTCACGTACAGCCTGGAAAAAACATTTTTAGCACAAATCCAAGATGGGAAAGTTTGTAGATGGCAATTTGATAGAGTTCAGTTTACCCTGAAAATTGGATCTTTTGTGCCATCATCTTCAAAATAGCATTCATAGAATGAATGATTGTAGAATACGACATTGTAAGCGAGAGGAGGGATTTTTGCTTGTTTGTGAAGATCGCTGATGACTTTTTGCACTTCCATCCATATAAAATCTCCATAATCTTCAAAGTCTTCCTTGACATCATCGCCTAAAATATAGTTAAGTTACATAATTAAAATTTTAAATTTTACATTTGGAGGGAAATGTTATTTGATCGTAGTACTCCAGGCTTTTTGAAACCAATTTGTATGTTATATTCATATCGTTGATCTTGTCGATTAAATTCGGTAGCTGAGAATAAACTCTGATGCCTTTTTCATGTTGCGATGATAAATCTGGCAACATTCAAAAACACCATAGGTCTGCAAAATCTTTCTGTGTTTAAATACTGCGGTGGAATTCCTGAAAATAATACAATAAATGATAAAAGGGATATTTATATACAGTTAGAGTATCATTTTCAATGAAACCGTTTCCAACTAATGTTGCCCAAAGCGGAAGAAATGAAATATCGATTTTTAAATGATGAGCAAGATCTGCCCCACTATAAGTGACAGTGGATAGATTTTTGATGTTGAGATTTTTCATCGAAAAGTAATATTTGGTGCAGTTGAAAATGACGAAATCGGTGTCTTGACCTAAGAGGCCAAACAGTTGTTCCGCTTGGCATAAATCGCTGCTTCGATGTCGCAGTTGATGATTGACTGCTTGACCTGAAACAGCATTTAAAAGAAAAAGAAAAAAAAAGTAATACTTTGCAGTCGCATTTTATCAATGTTTGTACAAAGACGTCTTTGAGGTTGGCGGGGAATCTGGTGAAAAATGATTGTCTTCCGTGATGATCTCTCCCGATGAGCGAATTTGTTGGAGGCGATCAGCAAGCCCCTCAGCGTACTGCGTCTGTTTATCCTTCCAAATTTGAAGTTTGCTCGGTCGGGTGACGCCATCGACGAATGCAGTCACTTCCAATCCGTCAGCCTTGAGACGCCGTAGAAGATTCTCAAGAAGCTCGCTGAACTCTTTCATCTGACCACCGCCAGACCATGAAATCTCTTTATTGAGGAAATGTAACCGAGTTCATATCAATTACTAATTCCGGAGTACCACCACATTCTTTCCTAAAAAATACACAAAAATAGGGGGTTTAAGAGGGAAGAATGAAAAAAATTTGTCCTCCTTTTTGCAAACCATTTTTTTTTTCTTTTTTTTTTTTAAACCAAACATACAAATTATTTTAAAATCCATGATTATTCAACAATTGCTCAACCAATAGGGTTGAACCTGCAACTGTGCCTCATTTTTCCCTCAGGGTTAATGAACTAAAGTTTTTAAATAATTAAAATGAATAATAATAAAATAGAATTTAGAATATAAAATAAATGAACTAATATGATGCAAAAATTAAGCCGATGTGAGGGATAATGTCAAGATAACGAAGAGGATAATATTTTTTTTAAGAAATTCCTCAAACATAACCTCATATTCTGAAGATTATTTTATAATAAATTGTTTAAAATAAATAATTTAAATCGTAATATATAAAGAAAGTCATGGGCTACGAAAGTTTACGCAATGTTGAATAAGTACAATACCAAAGTATGAGGAAAAAAAGACGATAATTTTTTTAAAAATTTAATGCTTACTTATATTTTTTGACCAACGATGGTATATCAGCAGGTTTCACACACCCATCACTTCTGTGCATAAAAGTTCTAAATACGGATCCCCATTTTTTCGTAAAATTCGAAGATTTATAGAAAATTCTTTAGTTGCACTTTTTGAAGCAAGAACGCCGGAGAAGAGTTAATCTCAGATGGGTCGACCAAGAAACAAATGAGAGAGACGACAGATGACGGCCAACATTGATAAACACTCGCAATGTCAATAAACAACTGATAGTCTTTTTTCAATTGGAATTTAGACTAACCGGTTATTTTTATTCATTTAATTTTTTAACAATTTTAAATTTTTTATTTTAAAGAGCTATTTGGTGCCAAGCACTGTACATAAATGAATCTATTTCAGTGGCGGCTCGTCAGGGGAGGCAAGTGAGGCCCGGCCTCACCTGGAGTTCAGAAGAAAAAAATTTTTTTTAATCCCCAAAATTTTAATTTTTTATGATAATTATTTTAAAACATGGTTTCTAATTTTTTTTTCGGAAATAAAATATTACGTAAGAATGTTTAAAGTTCATAAATTTAATAACGGGACCTACAAAAATACTCTCAGCCCGGCCTCTAGCGTAAAAAGTCGGTACCGCATCGTTCGATTTCGAAATATGAATAAAAGCCAGGAGAGGCACGGGTGACCTTGGCCTCTCTTGAAATAGAAGGAGGGGTCCGGGGGTTGATATGGTACTCGCGCGAGCGAAGGTTAGCCGGATTCGAACGATCGAACCCACGCGAGCCGGCCCGGAATCGCCAGCCAAACCCTCTAAGTGAGGCACGATTCAACTGTGCCTCACGCTAGGGGAATGGTAAAGGAGCTTGAGCAATCTTACCAACAAACTTGCTACTAAGAATATGTTAAGTAAATTGGTAATTTTTTTTAATTTTAGAGTTTTTAGTTTGTTTTTATGTCAAGAAAAAAATAAATATAGCATGGTCATTTATTAACGTTAAAAATTCTAAGAAAATTGGGTGGCGCCAAAAAGCGTTCGGGTAACACTGTTATTCTGAACGGCGAGCGCGCCATAGCCTTCTTCACGGCTATACCAACGTAACCTTTTCATCCGTTAAGTACTTTGTTTTTTCTTTTCGAATTCCTCCGTAATTCGAAACTAAAGCATCGTTTATTTAATAAAATTTACAAAATATTGATTTTTTTTTGTTTCCGTTGTGACTTGTAATCAAAAAGAAACAAAGGATCAATAATCGGTGACTGGTGAGTCGACTTTGTTCTTTTCTGAGTTTTTAGTTTGTGTTTTTCAGGTTGGCCAGTCTATTGGCTAATGCTTCGATAAAAATGGGAAAAATTAGGACTTTATAGCGCCTTTAATTTCTTTTCTAATTTTTGGGGTTAGCATTTAGCATAGCAATTTCTAGTATGCTCACTGAACTTCACACCACTTAGCGTTTTCCGGAAAACACCCTGTTTCCACGGGTTTTTCTGTACTCATTTTATTGAAGACTTTCCTTTCAATTTTGGGAGCTTTAAGGTAATCTGATTTTTTTTTTTTTTTTTTTTTTTTTTTTTTTTTTTTTTTTTTTTTGTGAGGTGGCCTCACCTTTCAAAAAGCCCACGAGCTGCCACAGATCTATTTTATCTTGGTTAAAAGGAATTTATTTTCCTTTTTTAGTTAACTTGGGTGCTATAAAAACATCAAAATTATTTTCTGATAAACTAAAATTTTAAAACCAAGTAAATTACGTAGGAAGAAGACAGGGAGTTATTTTTCCGTTTCCGAAAAATTCGTTACTAGTTCCTTAGCACAATAGGATTTAAGTGCGCAGGGAGCCGACTTGGCACCGCCTCCGGAGGGGAAAAAGAAGAAGAAGGCGCCGTTGTTTGCTTGCAAGGAATACATATATTGTGATGCCCTAGACAGACAGTTCTTGGAAATGGGTCTTCTAGATCCCTTGGGAGGGTTAGTTGACCCATCTAGTGCTACATATTTGGTCCCTGGCAGAAATAAATCATTAAAAGAAAATTGTGATACCCTTGAAAGACAGTTTTCGGGAAAAGGGTCTTCCAGGTCCTCAACTCTTCCGTCCTCAACTGGCTCACCAGCCACCATTTGAGGAGAAAAAATTTCTTCATCGTCTGCATAAATCTAGAACGCGGAAGCGTCCCCCCCCGCCAAACAAACCAAGTGTACCCAATGTACTGGACGTCACGATTGGCGTTTTTCTATATGGATCTCAGCACCCTGTATACCGATTGACTTCAAATTTTTTACAGGTCTTCTCCGATTCAATATGAGTAAATTCTGAAAATTTCAAGTTGATCGGTATAGGGTGCCTAGATATACAACTCTGAAAACCCGGTTTTTCGCCTTTGGCTTGTTCTTCTCCCTTCTCCCTTCTGTCTTCTGCCTCTGTCTTCTGCTTCTGCCTTCTGCCTTCTGCTCTGCCTTCTGCCTTCTGTCTTCTGTCTTCTGTCTTCTCCTTCTGTCTTCTCCCTTCTCCCTTCTGTCTTCTGTCTTCTCCTTTCTCCCTTCTCCTTCTCCTTCTTCTTCATCAACTTCTTCTTATTCAGCTATCGCTACAGCCTCTCCTGGTGCATTAATTGACGTGAAATTATGCGCAGAGCTTCCTTTCAATTTTAGCTAGTGCCTTTTCAAAGATTAGTTTCTAGGATGATCATTCGAATGTGATCTTCTAAGTGCAAGTGTTTTAAAACTTTTTCTCATAACTACCACACAGTAGTTAAAACAGGTAACAAAACAGATATACATACTTCACACCTGCTCCTTTGGTCCAAAGTGGTTGCACTGTTCTGGTCCAAAGTGGTTGCACTGTTCTGGTCCAAAGTACCACACCAAATAATCCAGTACCTCCATCGGATTGGTCTAAAGTGGATGCAGCCCTTCATGGAGCCACCTTCTTTAAATCTTTTAAAATTTCACTAAAAAAGTTAATGTTTTACCCTCGACAGATGTTTTTTTGGGAATGGGTCTTCAGGACCCTTTAGGATCAAAATGACCCCCAGTGGTTACGTCGACGCCATTGGTTGTACCTCACGAGTACGCAATTTTCATTTGATTTCGACCAAACCTTCCTTTACAAGAATTATTTAATATTTCCCTTCATTATTCACTAAAATCCAAATTTGTTACCTTGAAAAACCAAGTTTTTTCTTGATTTTGACACGAAAATTTTTTCTTGGAGCTCAAAAAATTCCTCCTCCTATCTTTTGGGATTGGTGGGGCCTTCGGCCACCTCGATCCCGGTAGCGACGCTACTGAATTCTGCAAATTTTGGTGTGTACGATAATTTTTCGAGTCGGTATTTATACTTTCAAAAAATCCTCTTTTTCTGAAAAATTCGCAATAATAGAAGAACGTTTGTTGAGGGGTTTCCGTGGCGCAAGCCATCCCACGCATGGATCGTGGTGGGGATTTCAAAAAGTTCGTTTCCCGCTCCGAGGACCGACTCCGTCCCGTCAGTTGTGTTCTGGTTTTTAAGCGACGCGTTAATCAGTTACTCGAGTTTCTTCTGAATAAAAGACGCGTCCGCGATTCGTGCGTGTGCGTCACGTGTTTTATTTTCGTAGTTTTCGTTTTCATTTTGTGTGTCAAGGGAGTCTCCTTTTGGATTTTTTGGGATTAATCGCCGTCACAATGGTCAGGTCGATGTCCAACAAGAAAATCGTCTACCCTTCAAGAGTCGAAGGATGGCTCAACATGTTCGGTAATTCATCAAATACTTTTTAATAATTAATATTTCAAAAAACTAAAAAATGCCTTATCAAATGACCTCTTTTCAAATTTTAGCTCAGACACGTTTCGACATGTTTCACGTTGAAATGCCGGCCAAAAAATGTTTTAACTTTAACTTTTTCGAAATTTTAAGTTTTCCTGTTAAAAACGAAGAGATTACGCTTTTGAAGACTGATTAAAAACTCCTTTTATGTAAGTCTTTATGATTTACTACGTAACATTCACTTTTAGATAAAAATTTAATTTTCTACCTACGGAAACGGTCTGTGGGGGGTATCATAAAGATCCTTTAAAAAGTAAAAAAATCTGGGACCCCAAAGCTTTTGTTAGGTGCTCCCTAAATAGAATTTAAACGCCAAATTTATCTAAATAGCTGTTATCTTAGTTGAAAAAAATGACCATACCAAGGGACATCTGCCGAGCCCATAAAAAGGGATTTAAAAGACTTATCGACTTCGTATTATCCCCCTGTAACTCCTGATGTGCATGAACGCCTCTTTTATACTAGGAACTCCATCTTTAAAAAAAAAATTAAATAAAACTTTTATCTTATTTATTTAACTTCTGTTCGATAAGAAAGCATTTTACGATTCAGGAAAAAAGCTCCGGTTTTAATTACATGGAGGTAATTAGCAAGTCTAGAGTGTCCTTTTAAAAATATAAGAACAAAGGAAAAGACTTTCGCACGCACTTCCCCTAAAACTTCCCCCAGGGAAGCCAACTTTTGTAAATATTTTTAAGGTTCAACGGCCTCGATAATCTCATTTTTGAGAATTTGGTAATCCTGAGATTTGACATGGTCCGGATGGGCTTGGCAGCATTATTTTATATAAAAGAAATCCTTGTTTTTCTCCCCTAATGGAACCTTTTTATATCAAATCAAAGGATCCTTTAAAAATGAAGAAGGGAGTGAGAGAAAAAATGACAAAGAGAACTGACATTGGGATTTTGGACTCGGAGATAAGGGATTCTTGGAAAAATAAAACACAACTTAGCTAGAGTTTCTATGTAAAAAGGCTTTTCTGATAACGTTTTTTTTGTTTTTATTTTCTTCTTTTTTTCTTAACGATTTTCCAAACGTATTGTCGGCAGGAATTTCCTTTTTTCTGTTTCTTTATGGTAGGTAAAACGTCCGTATTTAGTTAAGACCTGGTTTTAAATAAAACCTGGGCTGTTAGTGTCAAGGACAGGCAGAAAAAGGCCTTTCTAAGTTCACCGTGAACTATCCCTTCTCGAACTTCTTTTGTGAAAAAGAAACCCCTGTAAAATGTCGTAAAATTAAAAAAAAATCCGATCATGCAAAAAAGGCGTAATAAGGAAAAGGTATGATTTTCTTTTTGTTTCGAAAATGCAATAAAACAATAAAAAGTTTCCTGTTTTCATAATTTATTTTAAATGCAATTATGTCGTAACCCTCCCACGTTACGTGAAAATGTTGATTTTTAAGAAACTAAAATCTTTGTGTCTCGTGGGGGTTTTTTTATTTGGAGTCCGTTTATGCAATCTTTATGTATTTAATCCTGTGAGTATAAAAAGTATCGACCCAGTTCTGGACATTGTTCGGGATGAATTAATTCAGCCATTGTTCGGTAAACGTGTTGAAAATAGAAGCTACCGCGTTACGCCGAAACCATCATGGGAACCTGGCATAAATTAATTCGAGGAATTTCCCAGAGTATTTGGACACTCCACGAATGCGGACTGAAGGCAAGTCTGGACCTGATGGAGCCGGTTTTAGGTGAACAAAACGTCTTGAAAGGAAGAAAGGATTTCTTTGTTATTTTATTGGGATCTATGGAGTCTGGATGGCTCTGGATGAGGGATTCCCAAACGTTTTAGCAAGTGGGTTTTTCAGACAAGTTTTTTAGGCCACAAAAGTTGTTCAAACCAAAATTTCGAATAAAATCCCTTAATCGCTAAACGAAATTTTCTGAGATTTGGGTAAAAACGTAAGTTAAATTGAAGAAAACAACCAAAAGTCCAAAAATTCATCAAGCTTTTCCTCTGACCCCTTGGCACTGCTTGGCGGATCCCCAAGTCAACCTCTGCTCTAAATTACAACCTCGAAGTTTAAAAAAACTGCCAAATAAAACGTGCTTTTAAAAATTGCCCGATTACTTTCTCTTCTTGAACATAAATCATTTTACACACCCGAAACTTTCGATTTTTTCAGTCTCTGTTTAGTATAAATCCTGTGGATCAAAAAAGTGAAAATTTAGCTTTTTTACTGAATCAATAGGACAAAAAAAGGCCTCATGAGAGAGCCCGTAATTTATTCACGATTCGCTTTTATGATCCTTTATAAAATATTCGACGAGGGAAACGCACAAAAAAAATTTTTTTTAATCAAAAACCGTCCAAACAAAGTATTAATTCAGACGTAGGCGGTTATTTCGACATTTCCCCTCGTGTTGGCGTATAAAAACAATAATTCCCATTAATTGTTTCCTTATTTTTAACTTTAACGTGTTACCTTTTTTTTATTATCATTTTTATGAAAGCCATAAAATCGAAGGATGTTTGGCATTAAATCTAAAAATATTCGACGGTCTTTGAACTGAAAAAGACAGATAAATGATTTATTAAAAAAGGAAGTGAATGAACTAAAATAAAATCTAGGCTGACCTAACTTGGCACCGGCTAAAATTTACGATGCCAGATTATCATCGTTTTATTACACGCCTTTGAATTGAAATAAAAATATAATGAGTTTAATCGCACTTTAATTATGGCGTACTTCAGTACTTGAGAAAAAGAATTTTATTTAATAAACACTAGGGAAAATGGCGTTTATTTCTGATAAAAAAGGTTTTAGCTTTCTATTTTTGCTTAAAAAAATTCCCGCAGCATCCATTACTCCAGATGCTTTCAGTCAAGGATTTTGTTTGGCTTTTTGAGTCAGTACTTCAATATTTA
This sequence comes from Orius insidiosus, assembly GCA_014119065.1. NCBI lineage: Eukaryota > Metazoa > Arthropoda > Insecta > Hemiptera > Anthocoridae > Orius > Orius insidiosus. The sequence goes on along the minus strand of JACGAQ010002120.1, from coordinate 33,619 downwards.
CCCCAGAAATCTGATGATTTTCTCCCTAGGCCGAAAATCCCTTGTCTTCCTCCATTATCGACCCCCCACAGTCCTTAAATGCTCCTCCCCTCCCGAGGTCTTAAAACCTCCTGTTTCATCAGCGGACATCATTACAGATAACGAAGAAGGTTTGTCGTTTAAACCCTCCGCTCGAAAGGTTCGTTAGGGGAGATTAACTGGTCAGAAAATCGCTAATGGCTAGATAAACAACTCCCCCCTCCCAAATCCCTTTGATGAAAATATTTAAGGATTATCCGATTTAAAAAAGTAATTTCCGATTGGTTTTTTCCCCGATTTAGTGGATTCCATTACCTCGAAACTCCACAAACCAATCAAACTACTTGACTCTTGATTGACTTCCAGATGTAATTTTACCAACCTCATATTTACCTTTAAAAAAAACCTAAAATCTACCAAAAAAAACCAAAAGTTTAATATTATTCACTTTATTATCTCTATGGATATAAGAAAAAGGAAAAATCCACGGAAATAGGATCTGTATCATGTATTAACCTTGCTTTACCGTTGTTTTATATTTTGTGTGTAATTTTCACCTTGGTTTTTTGGCTATTTCGGTAGAAATGACGAGTGTGAACGAAAAAAAATTGAAAACAAAAAAAAAGAGGCTGCGAAGTGGGATGTAGAGAGCAGAGGTGTACAATAGGATTTATCTTTATACAATGAGATGGATTACAATGACGAATAACTGGGCGAAGCTTCAAGGTTTTCACCTATGCTAACACGTTTTTAAAGAGATTTTAAACAAAATTTTGGGAGAATTTTTCGTTTGTCTCTTGATATGGGCGACCTAGTTTGCTTTTTAATTCGTTGAAGTAAAGGTGACAGACTGAAAGGATCCCCCTTTTCTGACACGAGATTGAAACCACGTTTTTTCGACATTATGCCATTGTTCTTCATTTTTCCGAGTATAAAATTACACTTTTATTTTCTCAGAGTTTCATTGAACCTGAAAGGTCTAAGACTTAAAAAAAAGACCACGAAAATATTTTTACAATTAAAATCCATTAACGAACAGGTTCGCCGACCCCGACTAAAAAAAAAGATCTTTTGCATTCTTGTAATTGCTATACGCCATTAAAAAACAAACAAAGAGTTAACGAGGGTGTTGCTAAAAAGGAAGATTTTTTTTTCTAGTGTTTTATTTTGTTGCATTTTGCATGAGGTCTCGTTGGCTGAGCACGGACAAACGGGGTTCCGTATCGACTTCCTACCATCCGACACCCGCTCGAAATTAACAAGGCTATTAAAATTTAATCCGGTTTCGGAGTCAAATTCAGGTCAGGCCGGGAACCATTGAAAAGGGGTTCGAAATCAACATTTCGAAGTGCGAGAAGGAGAATAAATCTTTTGCATTAGAAGTTATTGTAATACCCTCAAGTTGAGTCAAAATTCTTTAGAGTTTGTCAGTAGAGCCTGTCGGCCGTCTCCATTTTTGGTCAAGTTAACTAGTATTTTTAAAAATGGAACCTTTTGTACGTTTTTTCTTTGTTCGATTCTTTTTATGGGATAAACCCTGATAGGCGTTGAGAAATCTCCTTGAGATCTTTGACATTTTATACGTCGTTCGTTTTAAACGCTTATTGTTTCGAACTATAATGAAATTAATGAACTAGAATCCTGAAAGGTTAAACGGATATAAAAATTGTAGTTTGTCAGGGAAAATTTTAGATTAAAAAGTACTAAACAATGATGAGATCATAGTAGGCGTAATATGGCAACAAGGACGGTTGACTCAGCTCGACGTGGACACGGTCATTATTTTGGGACGCATGAAATTTTGTCCTCGAGGTGATATCTAAAGATTCGACATTCAGGTCCGCTCTAGTATTTGATCCCTCAAGTTTATATTTGCCAACGTGAAAATGTCCACAAACCGCAAATGTGCAAACAAAGTAGGAAAGCAAGTTTCAAAATCTTATGGCTGAATTTTAAAAAAGTCTTTTCTCTTAGCCCGGACTAGTTTTCAATCGGGAACGCAGTAAATTAGTTCTAGGAAACAAAAACAGTTTAGGGCGTGTTTAAAAGGTGTACAATAGAATTCGCCAAATCCGCTGATTTAGCGAGTTAAAATCCGGTCATGCGTCCTTTTCAATTTCCACCATTTCCACTTATTTGAAATTAAATTAAAAACTAGCCTGAACGAAAGTCTTGGGCCTTACCAGGTCACTTTCCCGCCGTGATGTCATCGGGATTTGCATTTTAAAAAGTTTCTCAATTTTTTCTTTAAATTATTTTCGAACGTTCACCGTCCAGCATTAAGGGACAACCAAGGGATCTATTCATAGTCCGAGACAGGGACACTCCTACTTTTCCACTCGCTCTATTTTAACATTATTTGAATACCAGGATTTCAAACTTTTTAATTTCTCAATGATGTCATTTTGTTTAGTATTCGATCGTTAGTTCAACTACCTTGACTTTTTCCAAGTTAATTCCTAGAGAAATAATTTTTTTATGAATAAATAAAAGATAAAAAAACATTATGACGTTATTTTAATGAGACGGGGAAAAAACGGTCGTCATGGGAACTGAGGTCGATCACTCATCACGTTTTTTTTTAGTAAAAAGTAAAAACAGTTTCTGCCCGCATCCGTTTGTTGGGCAAAAGAATTTAACTTGATGCTTATCTTTTTTCTAATTATCTTCGTACACTCAGAATGTGCGTGCCCTTTTTTACTTCCTCAAGAAATATTAAATCTTGGGTTTCTAGAAATATTTCTAGCCAATGGTAAACGAACCGCTAGCTAGCTCCCTGGCTTTCTTCGAATCTGGCAATAAAACAACCAAAATTCACACGATTTTCTTAAAGTAGGGACCCAAAATTAGCAAGCTGACCCTGAAATGTGTGGCGGACCCCTTTTTTGTTTAACAGTTTAAACGCCTTTTAATTTAAGCGTGTGGCTAATTTTTATGGGGGAAAATGCTGAAAATCCTGAAAAATGTGGTTTATTTTTCAAAAACCGAGAAAAACAAGCTAAAATCCTGTAAATTGCGGCTTTCCTTTCTCTGTTTCCAACGATTTTTTTATCAAACTTTTCTGCGGACCCCCTGGGCACGGCTTGGCTAACTTTGGGGAACCTCCGTCCCCATCCAATAATTTTTGTAATTTAAAATGATGTTCTGGAGTTATTATTATGCTTTGTAGACATAAATTGATATTGGATTTATCCCTCTCTTTATTGTGCAAATATGAGATTTGAATATTCGTGACGGACCTTGGTTTGGGTTAACGGTTATAAAAGGCTTTACGAGTCATCCATGTGTGACGAAGTTGACTTTAGTTGGCGACACAGTTTGATTCGCCGACAAAAAAGAAATTTTTTACCCTCCCGATTTTTTATTCTATACTAGAATGTTGCTCCAGAGAATTAAATTTGGACGAAATAGATGTGAAAGGGAGGGCCATCTGCCTACTTATTTATTGCCTCATTAAGTCCCTTCTTCCGCCTTTTTACGTCTTGGAAAAAAATGTGCATTATAGGGGGAAGAAAGTTCATAGAAGGCTGCTAAGTTATCAAGATAAAAAGCTTAAACTGTCATTGTATAGTAAATTAAGGCACAAATGCCTATTTTAGTCCCTACGGTTGAAGAAAGGGGATCAATATCAACTGTGCTAAAGCCTTTAGAATTATTATTAAAAATAAAAGTACGTTCGCATTTTTTCTACTTTTCAAAATCATTTCTGAAGTGGTTTCAAAAGAATTCCATATAGGACTTGTTTAACTTGTTGATTGAGGACTGAAAAGAATCGGCTGTCGGGTGCCGGTGCAACGGTTGCGGGCGGGGGGTACGACTGGTTTGGCCCTCAGGACTTTGTTAGCCAGTTGACCCAGTTCTGACAATATGACCGGCCGCGAACGCGAACAAACGCACCTCCCCCCTTGTACCGTATAAGGCTCTTCAAAAATCGATGGACGATTTTTTTTCAAATCGCATTCCTAAAGGGTTGTGCCCGCGAGGTTCTTTCATTTCTGCACACATGACTCGAGGGGGCTTCAATTTCAACCGTCTCGCTTACATATCCTTCAGTTTTTTCTCAACTTCCCATGCATCCGGAACACATGTTATTTTTCCTTCTCAATTACTGTTTATTTAAAATTTAAAAAAAACATAACAAGTTTTTTTTTTCAACTACATGACGTTTTATGTTATCTTAATTTTCGAAAAGCTCTGCAAACAAGCGCACACCCACGTACAAGTTGGAAGGCATATTTTAGAATTTGGGATCGGCAAGCGTAGCTAATTCAATCATAATTTTATGGTAATTTCTGGTCGAGACCGCAGATTTTAAATTTTGAATGCCTCAAGAGATGGAAACGATCATTTGCAATTACGGATATTGTCTGTTGAATAATATCGCCATGTACACGGGCTAAACCAATTTTTTTTTACAATCACGATTACCATTAGTCCGTTTAAAAATTACGTTGCTAATAGGCGCTAATTATTTGTAAGCTTGTAATCAAAAAGCACTTATTTTCTATCAAAAGAGGCTTTAAAAAACGCTTTTTTAAGCCTGTAACTTCGACAATCTGCGTCGAAAATTTTTTTCTCTTAAAATAATTGTAAAAACGAATAAATTTCTCTTCCTTACTAAACCGGTGAAAACGACGGTTATTTTTCTTAAATTTTTCTCCAGCCAATTGTTTACTTCGTTAGAAGTAACTCCAGACTGTATGAAAAAAATGAAACCTTTGTCCCTTATGAAATTTTATTACTCGTCATTATGCCATTGTTATTTCGAACAAAAGGGAACACATGTCTGGAAGGCTCAAAAGGGGGTAAAATAAATGATCTAATTTAACATTTTTTTGATTTATATTCACGTGTGAGACGTGATCCACGTGGATTTTCCGTGGAAAATGATGGATAGGCGCTCATCATTTATAACGTTTCCTTTTATTAGGTATTTTGTGCTTTTTAGGATGTTTTTGTGTTTTCCTCTCTTGTTTGTGCAGTTTCGGCGGTTTTCTCTTCCCTCGTAGAGCCATCATTCAACCCTTGAACTCAACCACCTTCGTTAGCCACATAGCTCTTTTTTTTTGTTCGTAAAGTTTAACCAAAGGTTTTTTTCCCTGAAATTTACGACCATGGGAAATTCAGTTTTTCAATAGGCTTTTCAAGAAAAAACTTGATATTTGCGGAGGTATCTGTTCAGATTTTATTCAAAAGAAGGTATAAATTAAGCTTGAGTTGTCAGATAGACTAATGTTAGCCTGGGTAGGGAGTTTATCGTGAAAGAGCACTTAGGGCTAAAGCCCTGCTCAGTCACTGTCCCGAGGGAATGGACGTCTGGGGATTTTTCACAAACCGGAAAAACGGTTTCTTAACTTAATATTTAAACTTGTATCCCGAGTTTGACCCTTGAAGAATGCAAATCCTCAAGTCGTGCAGATGGAGTCCGTAGCGTGGACGAGAAAATAACCTCATGTGACGGAACAAAAGAAGTCCATAAAATTTAAATGTGCTCCAATAACACGAAGGATATTTCTTCCCATCTTCTGGTTAATAAGTGACTAAAAGGCTTTTAGCCTTTCATGTAATAACGTCAAGCCTTTATTGAATCAGGCCTTTTTTAAATATAATAAACCGTTCTTATTAGCAATTCTTATTAAACGGTGTGGCTTCACGCGTAGCATAAACGATGAGCCCCGCATTATTCCAGGAAGTTAGCGTACCATAATCGAAAAAAGTTTTGATAAATTAATCGAACTTCCCCTACGTTAATGAAAGCCTTGTTTTTCCCTTGTAGTCTCTACGTGACATTTGCAGAAACAGCGGGAAGACGCTACGTGAGCGCAATTCATGAGATCGGATGAAAAATGATCGTCTGAAGAATCGCGGATTTATAGTGATAGAATTCATTACTTGAGCAACATGCTATATACCAAAAAAAAGTAAAATCACCGCCCGTCTCCGGCCATAATCATAATGCTGTCCCATGAGCATCGTAGAAGAAACTTCTTAATCAGCCTTGAGAATAATCTGCCATCGAGCAGAAATGGAGACGAAAATAAATTTGGACTAATGCATTCGTTTACCCAATATCATCTTTCATTGTAAATACGGATTTTTTGGTCCAAGCCCAAAAACAGTTAAAAAAAGCACTGTTTTTATATTTTCCAGAAAAGCGGTGGAATCCGTGACCTGGAAAGTAAGTCTGGAAACCTAATAAACCCGGTTCTCGTATGCTGGGAAAGCGGAAACCCTTTTAGCTCTTTAGAGGCCCTAACTTGAAAAAGGGTTCGTTAAAAGATACCGGATTACTAAACTTAGTAAAGATGTTAATCTTCAAAAGGCATCGATTTTAAAAGAAATTTTAAAAGAATTTCAGGAGTAATTTTAACCCGTCAGGGACGAAGGGTCTCGGGGTCTACTGGTTTATTGTTCATCCTCTCGTAAAACGTTGGAAGTTACCCAGGTCCGACCCACTACCCGACTCACACTCCTATCAAGTCTCCAAGTTTAATGGCTTAATTTTACCTTTTTTTTACAACCTTGGCATGAATAATGCTTTAAACTTAAATATTTCAGACTTCCCAAGCCTCACGTCTACTAATCACTTTAAGTTTCTAACTTGAAAGTGCCATGTTAGGCTAATGATGTTGATAAATTCAATTAGTGGGACTTCAATTGATTGCACTCCCAGGGCATTAGACCCGAAACTGCTAGTTCGTTCTCAATGAAAAAAAAGGGCTTTTGGTTTCCATAGTTGACCGCAAGGTGATTTATGTATTTCTGAAGTTATAATTCAATTCTCATAATTAGATTGAAGATTTCTAGTTCTCCGGCACGTGTTAACAATAGACCGGAGGGGGTTGGACTGTCTGGCAGCTATTCAAATGTCAGGGGGGAAACCTTTGTAAATACCAAAGTGAAGTCGGGCGGTACATCTCGACCTTCTCCGGCTATCTTTATTAGTCTTCCTATATCACGAGGGACATAATTTAATTATTTATTGTGTAAGAATTTAGTAAACTTCAAAAAAATGATTTTTTTATTGGCTTTTAATGTGCGAGTGTTCCTGATTGGTTTTAGTGCAAGGCGAGGGAGAGCCTGGGTTGCCATGACAGCAGGAAAATCTCATAGCAATCAATATACGAGTTACTGACTCACTGTCAGGATCTTTCATTAGCCTATACGAGGGGGGAGGAACATCAATGGCCTTTCCCTTACTCGATGTAGACGTCACAGTCAGCTGTTACGTTACAACGTGACATCAGATTTACGCGCTCCCTTATGTTTCTGAATTTTCAAAAAAGGTCATCTTTACCTCCAGGCTATTTGAAAAACACGCGAATAGACGATGAAATATCATTGAACTTGAGAATCGATCCGTTCCTTGGTAAAAATAAACAGTTTATAGAACATGTCGGAAAGTGATTCGGATTGTACCTGCTCCGATTATGAAGAACCGATGGGAGATACGGATGAAGAAAAAGAGGAGGAGATCCATCTCGATATTCGACAGGCGAGGCACTTTTTAAAAGAAGTCAAATGGCATCCGGACAAATGGAAGATTGGCAATGGGATATGTTGTACAGGTACGTCCCATCTCCTGAACGTAGCGAAAGCGAATCAGACACGAGTCTAACCGACATTCAGATAAGAGAAACAGTCGAAAAGTTATTCACGAAAAGCGAATTAGTCGACGAAGATAACCCGATCGTCGAATACAAAGAAGGAGACTCCATTAGCAAATACCCTGACGTTTTCGCCATGTATATGTTTCTTAAAATGGACTGTTTCAGCCCAAAGTTCAAGCTCATCCTCCGAAAATGTTTGCTGATTATGAAGACAGTGAGGAAGAAGAGTCCGATGTTGGTGAAGAAGAAGACGAAGAAGATCTTTTCATTTATAAGAAATCATCCAGCGAAGAACAAGAAGTAGAGGAAGAAGAAAAAGAAAAGAAACCCGCAAAAGTCAGAAGGAAAATTAAAAAACGAAAAAAACGCGAAGAAAGGCGAAAGAGAAAGAATCTTAGAACAAAATAAAATTCAAGAAGACATCGAAGTAACGAACAAATTCGACTATTTAAAACGAGATAATGTGTTTTTGAAAGAAGAAGACATTAAAAAAATTGATGGGCTGTTCGAAGCCAACTTGATGAGATTGTACTCCAATTCTGAAATCGAAGAAGCCACCGCTTTACCTCCAGAATGCGCTTTAGAAAATGACAAAGCGCCCATCAAGATTGCGCCAAGTCTTCGAGATTTGATGAATTACAAACTGAAGAAACTTAAAAGAAACTACTTTTTACATCGTATCATGTATCTTTTCAAGTATAAAATTAAAGATAAAAAGGAAGATACAAGCTTAGAAGCTCCAATGACACTGAAGGGTTATGTAGCTGAGCAGAACACCTCGTATTCAGAAAAATACTTCATCAGCGGTTGCCTTTTCTTTTATAAAGGATACTCCATTGTTATGGTGGAAGGAGGAGAGTACGAAATAATGAATCACTTTTTGGAAATGAGAGGATCTCAAATGCTCGGGGAGTTCATAAACGGAAAAGTTTTGAACGTCCATTCTCAGGTTAAAAGGTATTTTGAAAACTTCATTACATGCACTGCTGAAATGACTGGCCCTGTTGAAAGGATTAAGAAAACGAATATAAACCAAATAGTGAAGTCTTTTAGTCAGAAGATGATCAATTTATATAAGAAGATGCCGAAAAATGATCTGGAGCCTGGAAAGGTGATCGTTCTCGAAGAATCTTTGGCGAAAACGTTGCCGTCGGTGGATCAGATCCGTTTTATGCTCGGTTATAAAGTTTTGAGAAGACTCCCCGCTTTTGTGAACTCGTTTATCGAAATACCGAACGTTTCGGACTCCTCGGATGAAGCGTGGCCGCCTCAGGACCTCGAAGTGCCTTTGAACATTCTCGACCCGGATCCGAAGGAGATACCCGATCTCGAGAAAGAGATGTGGGAGAAGATCCGAAGGTTGAAACGGAAAAAGAACAAACTCGTTAAACTAAGTCATTCTTTAAACAAAAACACCCTTCAAAAATTAATTAAGAAAAAAAAGACCAAGAAAAAAAATAAAGAAGTCAAATTTCAAGTTAAAAATGAAAAAACCAAAACCAAGATGAAAAAAGACGATTCTGATTGGACCACTGAATGATTTTGCATCTTTGACTGTCATGATGGCCTGCATAAGCAAAACGTTTGGTGGGAAATCAAAGGCTATGTGTGAAAATAAATACTTTTCTCATAACCTTGTTTATGATTTTCTCCTCTTTTTCGTTCATGCCTTGGGGCAAGGCCAAATGGCCAAGTCGATTTTCTTTTGGCGAAAGAAAAGGTAAGCTTTGTTAGTAGAAGATGGAAAAAAAGGAAGTTTATCTTTGAAGATAAACGAGTTGATAAAATTTGGCGTTTTCTAAAGTTAATTTTGCAAACGATTTTTCCCCCCGACGATTTAAAAAACATTTGGGCCGAAGGTTGAGCCTAAAATTAGTCCTTAGGGTGGTATTCAACTGAAAATTAACGGAGGGGTTGTCCGGACACGTGTGTCCATTTTAAAAATAATTTTGATCAATAATTTTGTTTTTTATTTTTCATTTATTTGACCACTCTGATGTTGATCTTTTTGTTTGTTTCAGGTAAGTCGGAGCGATTATCGTAAGTAGGAAAATGGCTTCCAAAAAAAACGATGGTACATAATGAAAATATCGCGTGGGCGACCTTGTGCTGAATAGGCCTTAACTGACAATATTATTGACGAACTTAAAAAAGTTTTGTGGAGTTTTTTAAGATTAGGAGTTTTGTTACGAGTGGGGGTGAGTGAAAAGTGGTTTTTCACCGCCCCCTACAGTTCAAAACAGGGGGAAGATGAGTTGGCATGGTAACCTCATCCGCCTCTTCACATCCTTTGTCGGACTAACATATTTCAAGACCACGTGGGTTTTGTTTAACAAAAAGTTTTAAAACTTACATTATCTAAAGGTCCTCTAATAGACCTAAGATCGAATTCCAGAGTCACTGACTTTTGAGAAATCACGATTTATAGACATTCCATTTACTATGAATATTACCAATAACGGTCTTTATTGTGAGAATGCGGTTTTTCTCTTTTTAAAATGTAAAAAAAAATCACGAAAAGTTTTAAGGCCTATCCACTTTTGGAAAACGGATCGTGTGGACTGGAAAAATGCGCAGTTTTGTTAAAGCTTAGCTTTATACTCCGCCTTATCACACCATTTTTACTGATCATTTTTCAATAAAACTGCGCAGGTAAAACGTCGTAGAAAACGGAGTGTCTGGACGCTCTACACGCTGCGTGTCGACCGGCTAAAGCTTTCATGGCTCTCAGGACAGAAGTGCATTGTAACTTCAATAATTTCTCTATTTCTTTTTTTTTTTTGAAATGTGTTATTTGGCTTTTAAAAAAACCGGGTTAATGCCCCAACAGTACGTGATCGCCGTCGGCATCTTATTTAAAATAGTGACGAGTTGTGGTGGCAGTTAAGATCCGAATTCGTCCAATGTGTCACACTCGGATAGATATGGGAAAAAAGCCTTCAAACAGGCACAAAATAAACAAAAACTTTTTTTCCCTCTTCTTCTTCCACTCAGGATGACTGGATAAGGCACGTCGAGTCATTCTCACGCCGCCATTTCGTACGTCGTGCGTTCATACAAATTCCCGACCATTGTCTCTCCAGGTCAAAGGCCACGAAGGTGTAAAAAATCGTAAATCTCAAAGGCACGTGCTATCCAATGATTTTTGATTTAAACAAAGTCCTAAAGGGCGATTAGTCTATTGGTCCAGGGCCAAATTAGACCAGAATACCTTCTAATCAGACGAAAAGCTTTTTTTCCCTCAAAATTCGGAAGAGAAATTAGATTTTTAAATTATTCACGGCCATGAATTTTTCTTTTTTTTTTTATCGTGGGAGAACGGTTATCACAGGCGATCCCCGAAAAAACGGGTTTTGATGATTCATAATCGCTTTTGTGAGGATTTTATTTTGTAGAAATTTATTCTAGCTTCCGAAGCAGATTTTGTTTCCATATAGGCTGACCCGGTTTTTTCGTTACACAACTTTCCATTTTTAACCCTCTCGTATCCCATCACGCTTCTTGTTAATTGGTGTGACCAGTTTAATGAGAGGTGAAAAAAATAATTGCTAAACGATTATGACAGTTTCTCTGAGTTGCTCGAAAAATCCACCTTGATCCCTGAGGCCCTAATAAGAAGAAAGCTCGTTGCGGGTGGCGCTATTTTCAGTGCTCCAGGGAAGAAATGACCTCGTTCTCTGTTTACTTGGCCGTTCACAAGATATCTAGAATCTCCGTCCTTTTAAAGCCACGGGGGACCAGATAAACACAAAAGTTGTAAAAACAACTACTTCAGGTTAATGTAAATTCTTTTACCCTAGGAACACATCAAGCTCTCCGACAAAACGAATAACTGCCCAAAAAATTTATGAAAAGAAGGTTTCTCGTACTAAGAAAACGCCTTATTGCCTTCACATACCCCATCCCTTGAGACATTTGGATAAATAAAAAAGTTCAGTTTAAAATAACTTTTTAGGGTCTCAAACTCTTTAAAGACGATACATATTCAGAGAAGCGAATGAAACTTAAGATTAGAATCCAAGATTTTTTTCAAACGAAATTCGAGTTTCCGAACATGCTTTAATTAAAAGTTTCAAGTATTCGCTTTGAAATTTTCCCGTCTATTCACGTTTTGCCACCACAGGTACAATTTCCTACCTTCCAGGTACGTGTCTACCCTCTGAAAAAGTGTCCAAATCTTTGACAAATTTCCATTGTATTGTAATTAAAGTGTGGATTTACGACAGTGAACTTATGTGAATCACAATTAAGGCTATAACTTAACCAATTAGCATACAAAGGATATTCAAATTTTTTGAAATTTCGGATAGGAAGAATTGGCGATCTTTTGGACAATAAAAAAACATAAAATCAGCAGATGCAATACTATTTTAAAGAAGGTTTTGTTCTTTTTTATTAAACATCTGCTTATTGTGTATAGGACAATAGGAATCGCAAGTCTTGCTCCTTCGTTCAAGAGTGGAAGGTGACTTCACGAGTACCTACGTAGCGTTTTTCCAAACATCGATTTCCGGAAGATTTTGGTCCATAGCACACCACTGCGTTTAGATTGAAAAAACGTTTTTTGTCTTATAAAATTTGGATGATGACAGGTACCGTTTTGATGATGTCGCGATTATTCCAATCTGAAGATACAGAAAACCTAAAAGCGTTACTAATCTTTGTTCCGGCTCGCCTACTTTGAACAAACGCCACTACAAACACATCCATCCGATATTTTACGCTTGGAAAAATCTTGATTATTTTCGTTCGAATTGAATTAAAATCTGCGGAGAAAGAAAAGGTTCTTGTCAAAAGCACTAGAAGACTGCGGGAAAGAGTAGCTCCTCAAGCACATTTGGTTCGAAAGTGCTTTAATTTTTTAAACGGTTTTTTCGAAATTTTTGCTAATGTCTCACGTCGCTGGACTATCTTTCAATGATAATAAGCCGGAAAGACACTCCACTCATGAAAGTTCATATAACGGGACGTTACCAAGCAGTATTGTCCAAATTCCACGAACTCTTCAAGCTTTTAACTTATTTCAATTATCAGTTACGTAAATTCATCGACACCCTTGCTTGACCGGTTGTCTGACATAAAGACCGAATGACCTTGAGACTGATTACTTTCTTTCAAGGCCATTTTTCCCCTTATAAAGAAAAAAATATCAAAATCGACCTAGATTGATAATCAAGCGAGAAATCAATTTTCTATCCTGATTATTAATATAAAATATTTTGAGGGCAATATATCATATTTCATCGTTTTAATAAGGTTTAACGGTTTATTAGTTAATCAACGAACTTTTTACATTATGTAAGTTTTGCCGGGAACTTCCCCCTTTGATTCAAAGCGTTGGGTAGTGTCTTGAAAGTGTGCTTTATTGTTTAAAAACTCTATTGACTAAGTTTCTCGTTAGCGATAACTTTCGGCCGGCTATAATCATGGGAGTCAATCGGGGGAAGGGGGTGCCCCGGGGCCTGAGTCCGCCCAATATTTGCCCCCTTTCCATTTTTCGCGGATTCTCAGAAGTTTTCCTTTCTTTTGACAGAGTTTTTTGACTTTCCCTCGTTTTTTTTTACTTTTTTGACAGAGAAACCCCATTTTTACAGGGCTTTCTGCGGTTTTCCTCGGACTTTTTGACTGGGAAAACCCATTTTCAGGCGCTAAAATTTTGATTTGATGAGTTTTGTGTGAAAAAACTGTACCCCCAATAATGGAATCAGACCAATTATATGTATTAATAGAAAAAGTGACATTTAAATAATCTTTTGGCGATCTTGCTTGTATTGGTTAATTTATATGGCCCATTATTAACCTGTCCTCGTATCAGATTTGTAATTACATGGAGAAATTAAACGTCACACTGTCATTCTCAAAGCTAATATACGATTCCCGGTACGAAAATGACTGCGGAAATCAAAACTGACATTTAGCTTAGTGGCGTGACCTTTTTATTTAATGCAAAATATTGGCTAATCAAACAACATTCTTTTTGTTTAATCACAGATTAAGCACGATATTTAACAAGGAATTTTTAACATTGCTCGAGATTAAGACAGTGGCTAAGAAGGTGAAAGGAAAGCTGTTTTGGGAGAAGAAACTATTAGGTGCGTCTAGAAACAGGTGTATGCGGGTTTCTCGAAGGGATGACCCCGATTTCAAGTGGTGCTCGCTGTGGGACAGCACCCAATCGCCTCGCGAACTGCCGATAGTCCAAAAAGCTTCACTGTGTTGGGTTGTGGCTTTTATCTTAATTCCCAAAAGGGGATTAATTTTTCAGAAACCAATAACTTCCAAGTGGTTAATTTTTGAATGGTCATCGTTTTTATATAACCCTCCTAGCCAATTTTACCGAAAGCATCGGTTTAATAATGCTTGGTTCGCAGTCCACCCTTCTGGCAATAAACATATCCTTGAATAAAATATAACCCTTAGGGATTAATTTTGGAAGGGAGGGAACATTGAACGAAATTCCGTACCTTTGTCGAATCAATACCAAAAGTTCGTTAAGGATAACGGCTAACCAAATTCTTCCGTTGATAAAAAGTAGGCGTGTTGAATCCTTTCTAAATTATAGAGGGCGTCCAAACGTGCCTTATTTTCAATCATTTAATAACCCTTCTCATTAGCTGAGGCTCTTTAATCTCAAGCGTCTGGAAACTCAATTTGAGCGAACTTGTTAGTTAACTTGCGACACGTCCCAATTTGCCAACGTCACGATCCAACAGGAAAAAGAAAGCCCTTTGTTCTCCTTAAAAAGTTTATCTTCATAATCTGTACATCCTCGGGGATTTATTACGCTATTATTTTTCCTTTTCATTTATCTTGCATTGTTTCATTGCGGCGTCTTTGTTGCTCAAACGTCTTCAGGAAAAACGAGTCAAGGACACTGGAAGGTCTTTTTCCCTTGAGGATTATCTGGAACCGTTCCGCCGATTCTATGGAATTTCGGATCTTCAGAGACGAAAAAGACTAATAGAACGCTATTAATCTTCTTAAGGTTGAAAACCCATTATGTGGCGCTTTAAGTCCTCGAGTACTGTTTTTGTCCAAAGGAAATCCATTTGTGCTTTTGTTGGGTTGAAAAACAGAAAAAGCCGAATCGGAGTTGGATTTATAAAGCATCAAATTGGGCTCAGAGTACGTGCTTCGAGACTAAAAACATTCACTATAACCTCCGACGGTTTTCTAGTAAATCAATAATGAATTACAAACCTCTTGTATTTACCTAATTTAAAATTATTGCCCTAATATCGAGAAAAGTGATTTTAATTTAATGATTATGGTGACCAAATGTCCAAAATTATCCAGTTTTGTAGACGACCCAAAAAGCGATAAAAAGGGTGCATACTTTGCTCTCCATTGGCATCTTCGTGGCTTCCTGAAGTAACAGAAAAAATTTCCTGGGATATATTATGCCGGTCCCCTACTAGATGGTAGGGACAGCGGGACACTACCCTCCAAGTAGGAAATAATGGTCTTCTTATTAATGATAAATCGCCCAATTTCAGACGTTGCAATGTTTTCATTTCAGAAGCTTTATCGGCGTTCTTTTCCTCCCATCAATCTAAGTTTCCGTTTTCTATTGTCAATAAACGCACGCTATTTCTCTTCGATATTTAAACGTTTAATTTGTACCAGTCGATTTTTTTTTTCTGTCATGCACGCTTCGCTAATGAACTCTAGGAACCCCCTTAGGCCCCACGAATGCCGTGCGCGAAGCTACAATAGATCACGAAAATTTATCTTCTATTTATTTCATGTTCGGAAAAAATTTAGATGTTAAAAAAAAGTTTTCCGCCGTATTTCATATTCCGGGTCAAGTATCTATTCAGGACCCTTTTCACGAGCCCTTCTTGTCTCTTAACCGGAAATATTCTGTAAAAAAAAATCGTCCGACTTTTTTTTCATCGTGAAAAACCTTTTGGCAAAATTACAGAATTTAAAGTAAATAAAGAAGCAACATTTTAGACAGGAGTTGGCGCTTCCAACTCGTTTTTCGCCATATGTCGAGTCACGGCTATTTACGCGTTTTATCATGCAGAAAGAAAAGAAATTCACTTTTTTTGTTAAAATGGTTTTATGTGGGAAAAACATAAAAATGCTATTGTCGATTGATCTAATAAAAATTGAGTTTTACTATTGAATAGACCCTTTATCTATCTCCCTCTTGTACTTCTATTGTTAAGAACAATAATATCGACGTGTTCTCTAGTTCTCCTCAACCCCAAATCCCTTCCGGGTTCGAAATCGCATTGTTCGGAACATTACTATCAATATTATAACGCCGTTGAGGGTTGGGGGAAAATAAAATGAAAACGAATTTTTTTTACAGTACCGGGGCCTTTCGGTATAAATTAAAGATTTCGTCTGCCCTAATCTCTGACGTCCTTTCTCAAGTCTTTAATTAAGGGAACATCTTTTGTGTTTACGACTTGGCGAAAATTACTTTTTTCACATAATATCCCGAGGGGGCGTTCCGAAATATGTTTTTCTCCGTTTTCGAACTCCCAGGCGTGTATTAACTTTAACGCGGTTATTAAAGCGTGCAGCGGCTTTTTAAAACAAAATTGTTTGCAAAACTTATCTTTGTACACAGTCTCCTGGGAGAAATCACAATATAAATAAAATTCTTAAAATTTCATTATTGATTTTTGTTCACTTTTTTTTTTTATCTAAGGCCTTGAAGACGTTTAATCGTGATAAACCTCGGTTTACCCCCGATGCGCCACAGGGTGTCTTACCTCTATTAATAACCTTCGTGATTCCTGCAATATAAATCTACTTGGGAAAAAAAAGCAAAATCCTGTTTTTTGTGTAGATGTTTTTTAAAATTAACTTTAAATCTTATGCCTGATTATTTTTTAATCAAAAATTATTTTTGGTTTCCGGGATTTTTGATTTATTTAATTAGTTGCTAATTAAGCCTAAAAAGATTTCGCAAATACATATGTATTCTTAAAAAATAGTTTTGAAACTAAAAATTCAGAGGTACCTAATATACTCAAGGTAGGTTGTAGCGCTTTCTTTCGGGCTCTTCATAAACTGAAAGTTCCATGTCTAGACAATAGAGTGCCTTCCCAGTTTCTAATCCGCTTCCACATTTTTATAGATACCTAACACATTTTGTGTCCACTTGTTGATAATACAAATGAGGCGCTCCGGGTACGAAGGGCGAACTCGACATCGGACAAATTTTTTTAACTTCCTTATAGAAGTTATTGTGATACCCTCGACGTCGGGTTTTTGGGGAAGGGTCCTCCAGTTTTTTTTTCATTTTCAAATTCTAGACCTCTTGGTGAATACACCCATATAATTTTTATGTTGAGTTCGCCATTTTTTCCCCTTTAAATACGTAAAAACCGAAACTTTAAAATGCGAATATCTCGAAACTACGTATGGTCGAGTTCGCGCTTCGTACCCGGAGCGCCTCAAATGTACAACATACAACCCAATTTTTGAAATAATCTTAAAAATAAAAAATTAACAAAACAATTTTTACATTTAATTTTATTGCGTGTGTATTCCGCAAGGGGGTGATTTTACTATCAGATAATTAACTATGACTGTGATAACGGGTATCTCACGACGCGTTTCGGCTTAAAAAGCCTCGTCAGGTGAGCTATGTATCCACTAAATCTCTCGAAGATGAACAGTGAAAAGATAGAAATGATTGTGATATAGGGAATAGCTCACCTGACGAGGATTTTAAGCCGAAACGCGTCGTGAGATACCCGTTATCACAGTCATTTCTTCCTCCATTGTTGGTTAATTCTTTGATAGTAAAAACAATTTTTTTAATTTTTAGGTGACACAATAAATTTTTTCCCCAATGAAAATAAATACACACCTGTTCTTTAATTAATAGATTTTTAAACAATCTAAGTTTTACTGTTTTAACATTATTTTTATAAATTTACTTTTTGACGGAAAAAAAAATTAAGGTCCCACCGAGATTTGAACTCGGATCGCTGGATTCAAAGTCCAGAGTGCTAACCATTACACCATGGGACCGGATTGAGTGAAGTTGGACTTTTGCCCTTTACAGAACCCGCCAGTTTCGCCTCGATTCAAATAATGTCTTATTTGCGATTTTTCATTTAAAAAATTGATCTTATGCTTAGTATTATTTTTTTAGCATTATTTTATAATAATTTAATTAATTTTTTTTTAATCGACTGTGTTGAAGTGGCTTGATTATGACTTGGGTATGTCACTTCTAAATTTCTTTTTCCTTCCACCTTTTTAGCTTCGCAAAAGAAAGTTATTGTAATACCCTCCGGTCTCCGAACAAAGGGATTATTTTTTCTTGATTGTTTGGCTGATTGTGTTGATTGATCGGCTCTTCATTTGAATATTGCTTCTCTAGAGTGCTGACCTCTTTTCCCAAGCGACCAGCAAAATGGGTTCTAAGTTGAAGTTCTACTCGTTTTAATCCTTTTTAGACCAGACAAGTACGATAATAAAGGAATATTCTGAAAGTAAAAAATGTTTTTCCATTTAAAATAATTGCGCCGTTAAAGTTTTTAGCGAGGTTATTCCAAAGGCAGACGAACGAAGAATGGATAACTTACCCTGATAAACTTCAGAATATTATTAACGTGGGAACATTTTTTAAGATAATAGTCTTACTCAATTGAAATAATGGAATTTCTATTATTTTTGCGCTCTGTTAAGTTTTTAGACATCTTCCTTGAAGTTTTTGATTGGTATTTTATTTTTAAACATATTTATAGTTTTGTCCTGAGTGGTCGTATGCGTGAGCGAAGGTTCCGTTAAAAGCTGACCCGAATATCGTCTCCGTTTGATAAAACGGAGAGGTTTTCACACTTCATGTACCTACGTCCAATAATTAAAAAGCATCACTTTCACCAAATGAGGAAGCTGGAACACAACATTGCACCAGGGATGCTTTCTCCTTTTTTGTATAAAAAATTATAATAAAAATATGTAATAAATTAACAAGGAGGTTTCTAATAGCAACAGTTGGTCTTAATTGTGACCAAACTAATTGTGATTAAGTGGTGACCTTTTTAAAAAACAATAAATTTTTCGTCTTAATTTTTTAATTTATGTCATATAGATCAACAGCCTAATTTATATGGCGCTTTTAAATTTTAAAAATATAGACGAGGTTAAATGCAACAAAATAGAACTTTAAAAAAATTTCAATAAGATTTTTGATAACTTCCTCCATCAAAGGAGCCGAAACATAATTTTAAAAAGTGTTTCGACCGGTTTTTAAAATGTGTTTATTAACGGGTGAAGACCGTTCCGTTATTTTTCGAATGCTAAAAAATGAAACGCGATTTCGGACCTGAAATAATTGAAAATTAACCAAAGAAGGAAGAATTGTTATTCAGGAAGATAAGGAGAAGAAAAAAAAAGTGATAGTACAAGTTTCGTAAGGATTACCGGTTGCCTCTTTTCTTTTTGATAGGCAGTGATTGAACCTCGTCTGAACAAGTCGTGATTTAAAAAGCAATTTTGAGAGCAGACAGTAGAGATCCTCAAAAGAGGGGCGTTTACAGTAAAAATCGTGTGAGACCAACGTGCTGGAAACCTCGTGGCATTTAAGAACTGAGTGCGAAGCATCTGAACGATTAATTTTGAATCAATTTTATTCAAAAATCCAACTTATAAGTAGGCGTCCTAGACAATACCAGGGCGTGACTGTCTTATTATGTGGTAAAAGGAAAAAAAAATTACAATTTGAGATGAGACGGGCCAACTAGACGCCTCTAATTCTGATTGATCTCCCGGAAAAAATTTGAAGGAGGGGCTTTGAATTAATAAGAAATTAACCCGACATAAAAAAAAGTTATTAAAGATTCTGATGTTTATAACTTCAAAAAAATCTTGGACTCCATACAATGTGTCTATCAAGAGAAAACTTCAGATGATTTAAAACATGTGCGAGGACGGAATGCTTCTGATTACCGTTGATAAAAAAATCTGGGTTTGCTACAAAAAAGTACTACTTCAGTACAGCTTTCCCACATTTACGCTCGCGCGGCTGATGGAGACCTTTGGAGCTTATGAAGGATGATGGTTCATGAGGACTCTGCTCGTCTCCAGAGCAGGGGCAGCACAATACCAGTAGGATTTAAGTGCGCAGGGAGCCTCCGGGGAAAAAAAATCCTATCTGCAGCAGTGAATTAAGCCAGATGGATCTGTGTTTATACCCTTTAGAGGTCCTTATGACCAATTTCAAAAATTCGATTTCTAGATTATTAGTAACTTCCTTTTTAAGAAGTTAGAAATCTAGAAAACAGCAAGAATCCCTTAATTTCTGGGCCAAATTTGGCAGTAAACAGATGGAATTGGCCAGGTGGTCTTCGTAATTGTGCATCAAGGTCCGAACGTTTGTGACATTGTTTCTATTTTTATTTCTTCCTTTCAGCCATTCATTTGAATATCCCATTGTTTAATCGTTGGATGATTGAAAAGAACTTTACGCACGTTCATTTGTTAACAATTTAAAATCTCATTTTTTTAACATGAACTTTAGTGAACCTAAAAGAGCATCTTGTTAAAAAAAGGTTTTAAGAAAATTTGAGATGATTGAGCAATTTTTTATTATTTCTATCCATCATCTTTTTTCTTAACTACGCGGTTAAAGTGCATTGACCAGTAACGCGGAGGCTTGAAGTTTCGTGTGCCAACACGTCCCACGTTAGTCCTCGTTTTTGCCTAAAAACCTCATTTTTTAGCAATTCTTTATAAAAAATTTTTGTGCAAAAAAATTCTTTATCTTAAAACCAATAATGGAGGAAGAAATGGCTGTGATAACGGGGGAAGCGTTTCGGCTTAAAAAGCCTTCTCAGGTGTTTCTAAATAATCATTTTCGGATACGTACGTATAAAATTTAAAATAGAAGTATTACAGCAACCTTCATAAAATTTTAAAACCAATAATGAGGTGGCGAGTGGCTCTTCTCTTGGGAACCATTGGCAACGGTGAGCTTCATGGAAACTGTTTCCGGCTTCCCGCTGTATCCATGAAGTCTCTCAGGGGATAAAGTTACAGAAAAAAAGATAAATGATTGTGGTAGAGGAAATATATCACCTGACGAGAGTTTTTATGCCGAAACGTGTCGTAGATACCCGTTATCACAGTTTCTTTGTCCATTTTTGGTTTACATTTGATGTTAATCATATTTTGCGGATGATTACAACGTAATGTGAAAAAATTCTTCAACTTGACAGAAAAAAATTGATGATCTATGATCGTTAATTTGAAAAATTGTGCCAAGTCCTATTTGGCGTCTGGTTTTTGAAATGGAAATCCTCTTTTCAACCTGCTCGGGTCTATTTAACCAAAGAATGGCCTTTCACTCGTTAAACAATGAATAATTAAACATCGATCTTGTAATAAAAAATGAAAACGAGTTTAGAAAAAAAAACTAAGAGTCTTGGCCCCGATGGTAAAAGGAGTGTTAACGGTTCGGAATCCTTCGGTATTTCTCGAGAGTGAAGCCAAAATCCCCCTTTCCAGTTCCCCGGCGCGGCGTAAACCGAAAAAGACCAACAGGCGAGAGTCAGTCGTCCAAACGCACCCTCGCCGATCGTGTACGAGTCGAGGACCGGTGTTTTCGTGAGTGTGGACTGTGGACAGTTTTTTTACACGGAAGTTAATTATCAAGGATTAATTAGTTTATTTTTTTCGGTAATTATTGCTTTGTTTAAAAAAAATTCTGTCACCCACCTCATTTTAAAATAAAATTGCCATTGTGGGACTCGAACCTACAGCCCTTACATTTCTTTCCTAAGCTGTTCATTAAAATATCTTTTAAATATTTTCTTAGTTTACATGATCGATTCCCACCAGAGGCCTTTTTATTTGCACTGATAATTTTGTCTCCACTGGCTCACTAGACAAGTTTTAAAAGTCGAAGAAAAAAACCCAGCTGTTCGTTATGCCATATGTGCAGTCCTATTTCCGCAAGTTCACTATGCAGCAGGTGGTTCAAACCTTTTAAAACGTTTGTCCCAATCCTAGTCCTTTTGGCTAGATTTGGTTGCTATTCAGAAAGCATTTGAGGTTCTGTAATCTCAGTAACTGCTCAACCGATTTCTGAAATTTTGAATTTAGTTTGCAGGCCTTTGTCCAATTATTGCTATCTCGAAGTTTTCGGGGCATCTTTTGAAATTTCTCAATTGTATTCGTTTCCGGGGGTGTCTACAATAAACTTGCAACATAAGCCACTAATGAAATAAAAGCTAGAAGGTCATTTCAGTTTATAAATAGCGGATTTTTTTTTCTTCTAATTTCGGATCCGCTTTAATTTATACTTTTTCCATTTCAAGGACGTACATTTCGAACTCATTTGGAAGGCGTTAAAATAGTAGCTCAAGATGCGTTCGATCGAGAAAATGGAGCGATCACGAATTGTGATTTTTCTTCGAAAATCGTGTATCGTTTAAGGTATCGCCGTCACGATTTTTAACAGGGGCGATAATTTAACGCAGGTTTGTCTGAAGTTGAACTATCGCTCTTCAGTTTAAAAATTCAATGAAGAAAAAAATTTTTTACAACAAAAAATACTGTCAGGTGTGGGGTTCGAACCCACGCTCCCATCGGGAACCAGAGCTTAAATCTGGCGCCTTAGACCGCTCGGCCAACCTGACTACGTCGCTCCGCCCCACACATTGTAACAATTGACGGTGAAAATTTATTCACTGTATAAGATAAGGATTAGGGATTTTAGCATGGATTTCGACAGAAATTCACCGGCTGTTGAGTAAGATTGTTGACCAAAAAGGAAATAGAAAGTAATTTATAAAATGCTCCTCCGGTTAACAATGAAAGTAACTTGTTAACAAGTCTCGCTTCAAAGAAACTTGTTAAACTGGCTTTTAAAATTAGACAGAACCCAAAAAAATTGCGAATTAGAAATCTTAGATGCAATAGGCGTCGCTAAAACACTGGGGAAAAAACTCAAGGAAAAAAAACTTGAATGTTTAATTAGTTTAGTGCTCTATGGTAGACAGCTGAGGTTTTAAAATTTGACTTTTAAAATACTTGCCAATGGATACAATTGTTTGCTTTTTAGAATTTAAATAAGAGCTGAAGATTTTTTCTTTTTGTGCATAAATTCGCCATGATCAAACCCAGTAGGGGTTAAAAATAAAAAGCGAAAAGTTAAGTTTCGTCCCACTTCTTTCCCATGATTAGCATAATCGTTGAAAAGAAGAAGGAAAAAAACGTTTTATTTGTTTTAAAACATCAGGGTATGGAGGGCGTCCGAGTACCCGGGTCGCCTCAGAGGGTCGGCTCTCAAGTTCGGGGCTCGTGGCGGGACTACCTTGAAGACACCGATTGGTGGAGAGAGTGCCACGACAGCGACGAATTTGAACCGTTCAGCGATGACGAGGAGCTCGTCGGTTTGGATTTGGCGCTTTTCGAACCTGCTTCTCATGGCGAAGGAAAAGAAGATGACTGCTGCTCCTTATGCTGTTCCGACTGCTACTATTACCTACCACCACCGCCACCTCCCAATATGTACATCGCAAATATCGAATCTTGGAACGAAAATGGTAAGTCAATAAGAAAATTCACAAAGGCGCCTTTTCAACCTTGAAAACGCTCGTAAAATCGTCGTCTTTAGAATTGTTAACTCATTAAAAAAGTCTGGATTTTTTTTCTCTCTTTGGGTTTCGCAGCTCTTATTTTGATGGCTTTTTCTTATCCTTTTGCGGCGGAAGTGTCGCAATACGCAAAAGGTAAACGCCTTTAAACTGGGCCTCATTTGTATTTCCGAACATGTCCCTCCTACAAGATAAACGAGGAGTCGATAGTCCCGCATCGGTTAACCAGAACAAGAAATATAACCACTTACACCCTCAGATAATAATTGAAATCAATTGAAAAACTCGAGAAACTCCGACCTTTAATAATAAAAAAATACCATCGAATGTCAGTCATGCGTCACCTTTTCTTTGTCCATTACACGGAGAATATCCGTTCAAACGGTGAAATCCATAAACACGCCTAAAAAAAAAAAGGGATACGAGGAACGAATCGGTATTTTTCTTTTGTTTAAAATTACTTCTTGGAAACATTTTATTTTTTAAAGCCTTAGACTTTAAAAAATTTTAGATTCATAAGGAAGTTGTGTAATGAGGAAACCCATCGGCGATATATCTCAATGAAGTGGACACTTTACGAGGCACTGATTTGACAGGACTACTTGAGGCTTTTAAAGTTATTATGGGAATGGTGGTATTCCAGACTCTTTTTAAACTTAAGATTTTAGAGGTTTCTCTCGAAAATTAAGCAGCTAGGTTCTAAAGAGTTGACTAACTAAAAATTCTATATTGCTGAACCCTTGAGTCTATATCGTCTTAGTTTTCTCTTTTTGGCATATTACGCCTTTCTACTAAGCGTAATAAAAGGTTATTTATTTCGACATTTCTTATACAATTTCTCCGTGTTGGCATCCCTGAGGGTTTTTCACGAATATTCAGGGAAAAAAAGGTTCTGATTTTGAAAATTCTTTTGGTTTATCGATTTCCTTTATCTTTATGTGACTCAGATTAGTTTATCTTTTTTTTTTCCTCTTTCTGATTTAGGGTGCGCCTGAAAGCGGAGGCTATAATGAGTTTTAAACGATAATTCAGGGTAAAAGTTGACCTTAAAATTAAATGAGTTGAAGATGGGATATTCGTGGGAGAAGCCATTGACATTGTATACCCATAAAGTCGTCTTTACGTAATCTTGTATGAATTCCTCTCCGGACTAAAAAAAAACCTGTTTTTGAAAAATTTTTGACCTCGGGGACGTTTCATCCAAATGTTGATTTTTGATCAAAAGCCACAAGTATGCATTTCCTTTTCGTTTTGACGAGAAAAAAAATTCCGAAGAAACAGGAAGGTCTGGGACCACCTGCATGGAACAATTACGTGGTTTACCGGTCTACACATCTTCGAATTATCCGAGGATTTTTTTTTCTATTTTTTTTTCTTTTTTTATTCCAGTCCAGACCACGACTTTCTAATTAAAGTAATTTAAAGGCATCTAAAAGTCCGAGTAACGGTTAAAAAACAGCTTTAATTGAGAGATATCACCTAAAATCAGCTCTTTTTATGTATGTTTATGTTGGAAAAGAATGGTTATAACCGTAATTCTTATCACAATTTTATCAGTTCATCAACGGTTCTAAAGAGGGTAGAGGCTGCCAGAGAGTCTAAGGAAGTAGTGGTTGAAAGGGTGAAAAGAACCCCTTGATTTTTTCAAATTTTAAAGCCAAAAAGTACGAAATACGTTGAAAAAATAGATGGTTTGAAAGTTGACTTATTGGAAAATTGAATATAAGAAATAATGAAAAAATTTGAAGTGCGGTTACGAACGGATTTCTGATCGGTTTTACTTTTTTCACCTTCACGTTCACTTTCGACCCGACCATGTGTCACGAGCCTCTATTTCGAAACGTATAATTATCCACCGGACGAGAACCCTTAATTATCTTTTATAAATTACACGCTTTTTGCTCAGTCAAATATGGTCCAGGGGATCCACATTTAAATTCCGATCTTAACAAGTTTAAAGAAAATTTTGCTATCAAACAATTAACCAATAATAGAGGAAGCCTGACGAGGCTTTTTAAGCCGAAACGCGTCGTGAGATACCCGTTATCACAGTCATTTCTTCCTCTATTATTGGTTCATTGTTTGATAGTAAAATCAACCCTCTTGCGAATACACACGCAATAAAAATTAAAATGAAAAGAAAATTTTGGTTTAACAAAACATGCAAGATTAAAAAAAAGGTTTTTGTTAAGTCATCACGGTAAATCACGGACGATCACGACCGGCTCGAGGAGTCGGTTTTTTTGAAAATTTAAATATTTTTTAAGGATGAAGTGATTTTTTTTCCACTGTGGGCGTATAGAATGCTGCAGACTTTTTTTAGTTTTTTTCTTTTCTTCCAATGATAAACATTAGAAGAAAGAGATTGATGGTTGCTCTTGATTACACGTCAAAAAAAAGTTGCAATCTTCATCCGGGTCAGAATGATTACGATTTTTTTTATTTGTTTTTATTTTTTGTCACAAGAGTTCTCACGGACCATTGAAGACACTCCTATAAATAGAAAGGATTTAGGAGTGCCGTTGTATTGTAGGGTTACTCCATAAAAAATGTTTGAACAGTACAGGCTTACAAAAAAATTAGTATTTTCAAAAGGTTTGTTTAAGATTCAAATCTCAAGTCCTTCGGATTCGAAGTTTGCACAACGTTCAAGGTTTCAAAAGGGGCCAACCTGTTGTTCAAAATTGATGCCGACCTTTAGAAAACAAAAATATCGAAAGTAAGCTGTAGACTTTCGGATTTGGATTTTTTGAAAAAATGGAACATGACTGCTCCATTTAATGCCTATGAGTCCGATATCAAAGAATTTTTAAAGTGTCTAACGGTAGGAGATCGTGATATCGTCCAGTCTCTTCTTTCTCTACCTCATATTTAATCTACTTTCCCACAACTCATTAAGGCCTTCGGAAAGAAGAAAAAAATTGGCACGAGTCCAGGCTGTCCCAGAGACAAACGCAGATACCAGATAAGATTGTCTTAAAAAATAGAAACACCCTGCTAGTGGGTCAGGTTTTTTTTCTTTTTCATTTTATGTTCAAATTTTTCATTGAACAGCCTAAAAGGCCTTCTTAAGATTATCCTGAAGAGAAGGACTACGATTGTCCTAAAAGGCAATAGAAGTTTTGACTCATTTTGAAGGTCCAAAATAAGTAAAACGGATTAGAAAACGCGCTAGAAACTCTTTACTTCCGAAAAGAACTATCAGAATCAAGTTTAAAATGCAACGGTTCTAAAAAATAAAGCTCGTAGTCCATTATAGTGTTGAGAAAGTGATTTATTACAGCTTTCTTATCGGGAAAAATCGCTATTGGGTCGTATTATTAATGGATTTGACCGACTAACCGTTATTAGCGATCGCAATCACCGATGCAGATGAGACTTCTTTTTTTATCAATTCAAGAAGCGTTCTTTCCCTTCACTGTTCAGGACCTCATTTCGCTCCCGGGAGCTTCTTGGGTCATCAAACACGCCGAGTGAGAGGTGCGACACTTAAATTCATATCCGTTATTTCCCCTTTCTGTATCACAAATCATACTTTCTCGGTCGTACACCGAACCTTTGGGAAAACTGAAAAATTGCCGGAAAATAGTTACTGTTTCTACGTTTATTTTAATGGAACGGCAGTAAAAATATGATTTTATATTGCTGATATAAACAGCAATTTATCGAACTGTGTCAATCGACGTAGGAAGAAAAAAAAGAAAAAAAAACCTGTCGTGCCAGGAAGGTTGGCAAACTTTCATGTCCATTCCTTAATTCATGATCTTTCACAATTATAAAGGAAAAAAAAAGTTATTTAATTTCTGCATTCCTGTTATTCAACATTTAAAAATAAATTAATTATTACACTTTTCTCAAGGCTAAAAATTCTAGTATAGTGGAGGAGAAATACGCAATTTTTAAATTCTTTAGTTTCAAAATAGCTTTAAAAAATAAATGTTATTATTTTGATTAATAAGATTAAGGCATTATGGCGAAAGCAACAGCCTGGGCCCTTCCCCTCACTGCTATTTAAACTTTTAATGGTTGGACGAAAATAAAAACAAATGATTTTTAACAAAATGGAGTTCTCCCCTTCAAGAAATCTGTAGAAAAAGGCTCATAATCTTAAATCGCCCGAACACGAAAAACGGAAATTAGTTAAATAAAAGTGAATGTTCCATGCAAAAATAAGTTACGTAAATATAAAGCTGTTAATTTTTTTTAGATTATACAACGCCATACGTGATTATGGGCCTCTTTGTGATAATTGAGAATGCTGAAATTTAAAACTTCTTATCATAACTTTCTTTTAAATTTAAAGATAAGTATAATCGAGACCAAATTTTCTTCTTCTTTTTTGGTGAGAATCAACAGAAAATGTTTAGTAAATAAACGTGCCGAATAAACAGTCCTGAAATATTTTTAGCTTTCTGGAAGAAGAGAAAAAAAAGAAGTTCAATTAACTTATCGGCCATTTATCTTTTTTAATTAAAAGACGTTTATTGTGTTTTATATTTTTTTTTTCCCGGAAGGCTACTTTTAGCGAAAGCAAGAGTTATTGGGCTCGTTAAAGAAGAAAGTTTACAAATTAAATTAAATAATGAAGAACGCGAAAAAATGTGTATCGTGATGGGAAGTAATTTGGGAAAGACATACTCCGTGAAGGCATGGTTTAAAAAATGCGTTTCGGATTAAAATACCGAGTAAAATCAAATCAAAAGCCGCCTTTCTGCTTTAATTATACTTTTGCTTTCAAAGAATACAATATTCAACGAAAAGAAAAGTTGGTGTTTTTTTTACCAAAACCGAAAAAAACGCTCAAAAATCTGTCAAAAGGGTTTTCTTGATCGAAAGACCAGAAAACGCTAAATGTATTTGAGAGGTGGTTTTCACCCACAAAAAACCGAGGAAAACGCTAGATTTTCAAGGAAAACTTCCTGAAATTCGATAAATAGGGATTTAGAGACTTAATGAAGGAGTTAAACGGTTGCCAAAGTAATTTTGATTACACATTTCATTTTCAACAGTATTACAATAAAAACTTTTGAGAAATTATTTCAAATTAAATACTTTTTAACTTTTTTGCAATCTTAACTATCCCTCATTTTTTAGAAGTTAAAATTTTTACTAAAATAATCCTATGTACTATGTATTTGCAATAGAGTATGCTAAACCCGCGTCATTGTGTATTGCGGGTCTATCAGTTATGCGGGTCTAACGTTTAAGGGGCACCCTGCGCTGCTTCACACATCGCGTGTCTGTTATGCGGGGTTAAGTATTCATGGGCTTGAAGGCTTTATTTTCTGTCTTCTTTTTTTTTTTAATAGTTATTTTTTCTATTGCAATAATTCATTATAATTATATAAGAATTGTTACTAATACAAAATGTAGGCCGATACCGAATATCTCCTCTTTCGACCGAATGGAGAAAAGTCGATAAATTTTAAGATATTTTGGCTTTTTATTTCCACAAAAACTTAGGGTATCACAAAATTTTCTTTCGTAAATTGAAAAGAGCTATTGACCCCTTCTCAATTTAAAACAAAAACTTCATAGTTTTTCATTGGAGAAAAAGGAAGGACAGGCAAGGCCGATATAATTGTGTGAATCTCGAGCTCTAAAATTATAACTCCCAACAATGAACTTTTTTCAACCGGCTCACCTTGAATTTTATTTTTTATTCTGGTTCAGCCATATAAATTTAACAAATGAAATAATACAAAATTTATATATTCTTCTATAAATATGAAAAACTGCTTTGTTTTTTTTATCCTGGCTATCTAGAATAGCTTGAATCGTTTGTATTCACCAAAAGTGAGATTGAAATAGTTCTAGACGGGTATTAATTGAGGGCACAAGGCAATCCCTTATATAAATTAAAACCAGTCTGTTCGTCTTTATGAGCGACCATAAATTGACCTAAACTGGACAAGATGCAGGCGTTTCCCCTACTTATCAACATAATAAAAACAAAGTCCTAGTTTTCAAACATAAAGTATTTTCCTATAACGTTTTTGTTATGCAACTTTTAAAATCTAGGATTGCGAAATACACGATGTTAAAAGGGTTTAATTTTGATCTAATCTTAGATGAGAACACACGGTTTTCCATAAACGTAAAAAAGGCGGGTTTTGATTTTCCACTCGGGGGTCAATCGCCTCGATTTCGTAACTAATCGCCGCTTTAGAAAAAAGTAAAAAGCGCGCGTAACCTCACACGTAAATGGCGTGAAAATTTAATATGGGCCTACTACACGTCTCTTTAACCTTTCACGGCCTCGTAATTTTAACGTCTTTTTCTCCACCTAAAGCAAAAAGAAAAAAAATCGTAACTCAAAATGTCATGTGTGAAAAAGATTCGGGACTTGTTTTTGTGGCATTCCATCTGCCACAAATTTACATATGCCATATGGCATACGCTAGGTTATCAACCTGTATTTTGAAGTATTTTTGACGCCACTGAACCTTGAAAAAAAAAACCAAGATAGTTCAGAATCTTTTGTTTTCTCTTGATTCGATTTCAGAGTAAAAGGTGAATGAGATCACTGGCAGCTTACAAAACCTTCAAGGACGATTCCTCCTAAATAACTTTTAAAATCTAAAAATTTTCTAGGCTCTTGCCAAATTTGTCCTTTGAACCGTAAATTTTAACATCATCTTTTAATTGCGTAAAGAAAAAAAAAGTAATAAGCCATTGTTCTTGTCTATAATTAACAAAATTTTATAAACGAAAAGGAAGTTCTCACTATAAGTAATGATTAACGGGTTGTGTTTTTTCGTTTGGGCAAACCCTTTTTTCCTAATGACCTTGAGATATTTTTCTAAATAAAAATGCATAAGGTTGAATTTAAAAAATGCACATAACCATAATCCTCTCCTACGATCCGCGATTACGGTTTCCGATTAGCCCACACTTCTTCAAACTAAAGAAAATTTAATATTTTATTTATTTTTTGCAGACAAAGAGCTTCCTTCAGGACACAGACCTTCGACCAAAGACGAGAAAATCCCGCATTTGACTTGGGAGCCTTATTTTTGCGTTTTACTTCAAGACGAGCAGACATTGACGGCGTATAGAAGCGAAGAGCTTTCTGTAAGTCCCTAAAAAGTTATTTTTAAAATTAACCTACATTTTATAGTAAATATTTAAGAAGGAATATTATGTTAGTTGTTTTCTTAAAAAAAGAAGTTTTGAAATAATTTTAAAATGTTATATTTTCTACGGTTGAAAAAGAATGAGTTCCTAGAATAATTTATGGATGAGAACGGCGTGAGATGTAGAAGAAAAAAATGTGCAACATGTGTTTCGGAACGGTGGTGGGATCTTGAATCCTTCGGAGGAGTGAATGGTCCCCCTCAGTGGCGCGATGGAAGGCCGCAGAGCCGGTCAACTTTTCAGGTCCACCGTTTACATAAGATCGACTTCGAGGCGTTATAGGACGATCGGATCCTCTTTCGCCGAGGCGATACCCAAACAAAAAGTTAGTATTGTGAAAACGTGTTGTGAAGTGTTTTTTATACAGAATATCATATAATGAGGGGTAAAGTTAAGTTCTTTTTTTCTTCAGCTCTCCAAAAATAGTGCCAAAAAATTGGTCCAGGCGTAAGAAATTTAAAAGTGCTTCTTTTAAAATTTTCATGGTTGTATATTTCAAACCCTGATCTTTTCGCTTTAAAGCTAAAGATCGTCGAATTCTTGCTTAATAACAGGTTGCGTTCCAGATAAGGCTAATTTTACTTGACAATTGGCCTAATTGGAAATCTATTTAAAAAAGGTATCTTTTTATAGTAGAAGTCCTTGAAAAATGAGAAAATAAATTGCGCCTGGATATAAATATAATGTTCCATAACGTCGTAATTCGATATTCAAAGTGCAAATTGATCTTCTGTATCGATTTGTGAGAAAAGTACCGGCCAAGTAATCCCAGCGTGTACCGTTAATTGAAAAGAATGCCTGGAAAATCAAGATGTCTGGGAAGTTTGGCCGTTCGGCAGGGAAGCTGCGGCAATCCTTTTGTTGACTTGGCATCCAATAAATGGGGTCTCTGCCAAAAGTTGAAGTGGTGATGTCCTCCGCTTAAGTGGCAACGACTAAAGACCCTGTTTGCTGTTGACTAAGTTTCAGTTTGAGGGCAAACTTTTGAAGGCTTAAATTTGTTTTTTTCTGCAAATCCGTTGTATTTAACCTTCTCAACGTCTTCTTTTCCTTTTTTCTCAGGTCTTTGTCTTTTTTGGGTTCATTTTTAAGCAAAAGGTCAAGTCGTTAGTCACTTTTTATGGTGGCGACGTAAATTGCACTTTCACCCTTCCTTTAAAAACAAAAGAAAGCCAAAAACGATAACATCGCTTTTTCTCAATTTATGTCCTAATATTAAAATTCGACATGCGGAATAAACAGCGCTTCGAAGGACAGTGCGACGGTCACGTTCAGCACTTTCAAAAAACCAAATTCTATCATTTATTTCACCGAAATAAATATGGCGTCTCACGAAATGTATCGTGATATGCTCCATTTTTGAAAGGTAGAAAAAAATGGTAGTCGTGATTGGTAGTCTTTTAATTGAGAGACTAAAAACGTAATCTTCTAACGGGTCTTTTAACGTCGGACTTTTTCGCCCGATGGCCAAATCTATAAAAGTCGAAACGCTAGTCATCACAATCTATAATAGAAGAATAGAAAGGTTTTTCTTTTTTCTTCACGATCCGCTAGAGATGCGGTAATGAGTCATAATAACTCCCGCCGACGGGGTCCAGATCGTGAATCATCTCCGGGGTCTTATCCGAAAATTGAAGATTTTAATGGAGAAAAAAGTGATTTTCATGAATCATGATCATTATAAACCATTGTGGCTTAAACAATGAAATAGTTGCTATGTTGGTACCTGTTCGTTGACTCACCGTACGAGTAAGCTCCAGGGGTTTTGCTATGCAGCAGCCATTGCCTGGCTCTTTTTGATTTTGGCAAGCTTCCTTGATTTTCAGGAACAATGGTCATTGTGGCTTGAAGAACATGTTGGTACTCCCGTTCATTGTCTTGCGAGTGAGTTGGCAACAGCAACTACAGCTCTGCAAGCTAGTCGCCATCCATAGTCCTCCCTTCGATTCCTCACTGTCTTTAATTTTATCAATCAATATGCAGATGCTAATCTTTTTTAAAATTAATTTTTAACCCCTGTTCCTTAAGTTTTTATCATGTTGCATCGAGCATGATGTTGCTATGGAAAGCGCAGGACGCCACTCATCGAGTCTCATGTTCTACAGTCAACGTTCATATTGCCCTGTTGTACCCATTTGATCGTTGACTTGACTTTCTGGTAGACAAACCGGCTCCTATCCAGAATGCGATTACGAAGAAGATTCGATAGGGTGGTCGTCCTTGTTCGAATGCCGTCGACACGCCTTCCCCGGGGCATCACCTTTTTTTTTTTGTTGAAAAGAAGTTCTGCAGGTCATGGTCTCGACCAACTATGTCAAACTTAATGACAGGAGACTATAAAAATTATTTTTAAATAGGATTTCAATATTCTCTTTTTGGATTATGACCTTTCTATGAATGAAAAAGAAAATTTAAAAAAAAATTATTTCAAAACTTATTGCATGATTACATAAAGTGACAAGATATTTCAAATTTCTAATTATCCTCAATTACTGTCACGACTTCTCTCTTTTTTGGTGATAATGCGAGACTAACCTCTTTTTTTTTTGTATGCAGATATTTGCCGGTTCTCTTATGGGCCTAAGGTCCAACAAGGTGCGTGGTTTTAGAAAAAAAAAGTGCACGTTTTTCACCCACTTTTTTTAATGCATGCAATCACTGTTTTCCGGGGGGCCATGTATGTATACAGCAAAGTTCTTTGTACGTTGGCCTCTTCCATCTTCTCCCGTGCATCGACATTTGGCGAACTTGATTTAACAAAAATTGAAATAGAATTTAGATATTGTGGCTTACGAAGAAAAGGTTGTAAAAGGCAAACTCTTTGTCGCTAATTCCTGCCGGTCTTGAAACATTTGGCTAAAAAACAAAAAGAGTTAAAGAAGGTAGGTTATAGCATTACCTAGACAGTGCGCCATCTTTAAAGCTTTCACCTCCATCGCTTTGTGCAGTACTTCGCCTATCAAATTTCTTAATTTTTCGTTTGAATCTTCATCTTCTTTCACTGGGAAACAATTCACCAAAGATAAATGCAGACAATGACTACTGCACTATTCATTTTTATAAAAAACGAATCACGTGTTTTTTCTAGTATATTTTTTATGCATAAAAAATGTTGCTTCTGCATTGGCAGCAAATGTCAATACATAAGGGACAGCAAATTGGAAGTAGGCAGCAAACGCAGTTGTTTTTAGGCAAAAAATGATGTAGAAGTCGATTTCTTATTTTTTCAATTCATCTTTTATCCATTCTTCTTTATTTACGTGTTTTTTCAATAAACTT
>JACGAQ010002119.1:0-45922 GCA_014119065.1 Orius insidiosus | reverse complement strand
TTCGTTATTGACAAAAGAAGAACCCCCTTTAACAGAATGTTTGGCCTTTTTTCTTTCGGTTATTCGGCCGAGAAACCCAATTTCTTCGTTGTTTTTCGGCGTATTTCTCCGTTTTTTTTGGTCAAAGACCCCCCCCCCCCCCCACCAAAGCGCGCCAGATAAAAAATATCTTGCAGTTCTCAGTGAGTAATGTGATTTACCTTTTGGACTTGTTTCTAACTTAATTGACGTAACATTTCGGGGCTTCGTGGTAAAGGGCTGCTCCAACTTCTAAAATCGTCTCCATTCGCTGAAACAAAATTGGAAAATTAATTTTTTTTAAAAACCTGACGAGATCCCAATTAGGTAATATACTACATGGGAGATTATATGGGGGAGACACATGTGACTGGATGGTGGGATGGGGGGTAGTTCCACCCCGTTGTCAAACATCGATAATTCATCTTGCAATCGATCAGAGTTTCAGGTTGTGAATAATTCAATTTCGATCTTTAAGCCCATTCTTGCCCGTCCGACCCCTTTCTCCATTATTCACCCTCATCACTTACCTCCTAATAAACTTTCGATTCCCTCACATAACCCCTTCTACTTTTCCGAACCCGCCGATCTTTTTTTTAGGTCGCATATTAACTCTACGTAACAGGTGATTTACGTAAATATTTTTCCTAACTTTCCACCTTCAATTTTTAACACTACCTAATCAAAATAAAAGTTTTACACCAATCAATTACAAACAATTTCATTTAACTAAGTTCAAACTTTTTGAAAAATTTAGAACATTTTAAATAATCAAAGCCATTTTACCTATTGTATTTATGTATATCTTGGATTAAAAAAAATTGAGAAAAATCATAAATTCGGTTGAAGCGTAAGCGATATCATTCAATGGACATTCCCACCGTCCCCAGGATTAAAAAAATTGAAAATACCAACGAAATTACGGGAATAAGAGTTCCGGAAAAAATCTACACCCCTAGATGTCCGGATTTACACTAAAAGTTAAGCGGTTTTGCCGGGAGAACATGGCGCATTTCGCCCTAAAGCGTTGAACATCTTCTTTAAGGAAGTTAAAAATCTGCATTTCGACATAAAAAATCTGTAGTTCACCATAATGCGTTTCGGCATAATGCAATTGAACATAAAGCTCTCAAAAGTTCAAAATTATGAGCATAAGCATTTCAACATAAAGCGTTTCCCCATAAAAACTTTTTCAATAATGCAAGTCGACATAAATAATGACCCTGCGGTAGCAGGGACTAAAAGGTAGATTTCTTTTCATGATTAAAATTAATATGTATAAACACAAATATATAATTATGTTATAAAATGATGATATAAGAAAATTGCGCCACTGAGCCCCTAGAAAAACATCTGATAATTTTATTAATAAAATATTTAATAATTTCCCGGTATAAATTCAATTTTTTTTAAAGTTTAGCTAGTTCAATATTTGCGCCTGCTCGTCCAAACCTGCTTTAATTAATTTTTTACACGCCCTCGCAGAGGTCTTAAAGTTTTTTTTTGCAAAAGGACTAGGATTTCAATAGAAATGCCAATTTTGTCTTTTAAGCCCTAAGTAAAGTAGGTGAATCGCTGGTCCGATTTCAGCCATTAACGAACTCGTCCGAGCTATTGAGATAAAAACTCTAAATACCGGATATCGTCACCCTCACATTAAAATTGCTCCAGTTATCGTGCTAATATACATTGTATATATATAAACTTGGTACATTACAATAGGTAGATTTTTGAAGAAAAGAATCTACCTAAAAGTGCAAGTCACCATAACGCTTCTCACCATAAAATCCTCTCTTTAAACTTGTCGTTTCGCCATAAAACTGTTTCTGTCGTTTGGGCATAATAAATCTCACCATAAACTAGGGACAACCAAAGAGTCTACTTTCGCCGTTTAAAACGAAATTATGGCGAAACAACAAAAACCTTAAAAACTGACAGTTCACCATAATGCAATTCAACATAAAGCATCTCACCATAAACTAGGAAAAGCAAGCAGGCAGCCAATGGCATCAGCTCGTTTTATGACACGAGGGGGTTAACTTATTTCCTCCCGCTAGGATGTGCGAATTGCATTAAGTATGGCGAACTGTCAAGTTTTAAGGTTTTTGTCGTTTCGCCATAATCTAAACGGCGAAAGTAGGCTTGCTCTTTCGCTGTACCTAGTTTATGGTGAGATGTAATATGCCCAAACGACAGAAACAGTTTTGTCGCGAAACGAAAAGTTCTTTGAAATGAATGAGTTTCCTTTATGTTCAACTGCGTTCGGTTGAAACGACAAATCTTATGTCGAAACGACATGTGTTAGCAAGCCTATTCATTATGTTGAACGTTTTCGACTATTTTCTTTATGTTGAGTTGCATATTTTTTATGGTGAACGGTAACTCGCGATTTCTGCTATTTTATGCTCAAATTATGGCGAACCGCATTATGTCGACACGTATACACTCGGTTTTGACATTGAGAGAGAAGTACTGTGGGTCGAAGACCAGGCAGTCGCGAGAAGCTGTCCATTTCCTTCCATAAAAAAGGAAGAAATCAATTTCCAAAATTAAAACCATTTTTGAAAGCGCTTGGAGGGCCGCAAATTACCTATCAAGTTTGATCTTTTTTAATTACCTCTAATCCTCAACGTCCACCTTAATGATGGGGCAATGACAAATCGTTATATCGCTTATCTTGGCGGGCCGTCGGGTAAAAATGGCTTAATTTCATATTTGTTTTATTTACATTCGACTAATGTGTTAGCGGTTTACTTTTGAAGGAAAAGTCCCTAGTAATTTCGTGTTCGCTTGATGTAGTGCCATCCGGTTTACTACATGAAAGGTTGGAGGTGGGGAGGTTGACGAATGACCGCGGGGTAAAATGGACGCGGTATGTCCCACCGGAGTAATTAGAGCGAACATAGCGTGCATCTCTGAAAACGTAATGATTTCTGTCATGAATCTTCCCTTTTTAAAATTAGCAAAAGAGGGCCTCTTTTTTTAAAGACTTGAGGACTTGGGGCTTTTTCTAATTGACTCCCAGTTAGACCAATCTGGAAAACGGGAAGTGTGGTTTATAAGAATTAAGGGAGTTTATTGAGATTTAAGGGGGCGCGTGACCGAACGCTTTGAAAGGCCGGTCTCTATTTAGGTTTAGTCTCCTGTTAAGTAGGTAATTGCTGTTTAGAGAGCCAACCACACTTGCCGACGCCGCTTCTTTGATTGCCTCCGTTTCCTTTCGACCAATAGCAACCACCGTTCTCTCTCTCATCCTAATCAATCCTCTAATTTTAATTCGTATTCCTTGACTGAATTTATCAAATGGTTCGTGCATGATTTCCTTTTTATCGCTTTTCGTTCCAGTCCTGGCAATTTACTGATTTCCAAATATAGATTTTATAACGTTTTTCTATATTTGTTCAATTTTCAAATCAGCTTTATTTTAAAGAGAAAAAAGATTCGTTCAAAACAACCATGGGAACCGCAAAAAGTTTATTCATTTTCAGAGATAATTTAATGCGGATTATAAATTCTGAAATTCCACGCTGTGATTTACGGTTTCTCCTCTCTATTTAAATACAAACGATTTATTTTTCAAGGAAAATGACCTTTTTGATACTTGATTAAAAACGCAGAAATAATAGTTGCGAAGGGGGTGAAAATCATCAAACGCTTTAATTTTCGAGCCGGTCAAAGAGCAGGAAAAGCACGGCTTACCAAATAAATATATCAGCGAAAAAAAAAAAAACATTCTTTTTAACAATTTTTATCCAACGAAAAATCCATCGATATTTTTTAAATTTTAAACACGGATTTTACCAACAAAAATTAATTAACTATTTTTTATCTAAAAACTAGGCTCCCAACATTCATCGAGAATTAGTTAATCATTGATTAATAAGCATAGGTTTCACTAAACGTAGATTACATCAACAATAAATTACAGAAGTCGATTATTACATTTAGTATTGTAGACGGAAAACCCCATGATGGCTAAATTCTCGATTATGTTGTCCAATAACATCTGTTTTAAAATATCCTAATCGACGATTAGTCCCACTAACTTGGGAAAAGTCTTCATTTGTCCGACAGTCAAAGATTTTTTTGTTATTAATCGAGTTTTTAATTATTTTAGTTAATTTTAATTAATTTAGTTTCAGCTTGCAATAATGTAGGTAAGATTGCTCATACAATGATAAAATTGCACTAGTAATAAGTGATGTTATCTGCAGTTAATGTTAGTACTTGGCGTAAAGATTTAATAAAGGCATAACGACGATTTAAATTGTGTTTTGTGCCATTTCCACTAAGTACAGTGTGGCCGAGTGGATAGCGTGGTTATAGGATCTAGTTTTTTTTATCCTCTTTTGTAGCCCGAATATGGAGATTTTTAGATTCGTATCTGATTTTTGGGAAACTTCTTTAAAATATAAAAAAAAATTAAATAAATAAGGTACTTACGAGGATGTTTAGGATGAATCATTGTGAAGGCACTGTCCGACGAGGTTGGAGTTGCCTGTAAGGCCCTCAGCCTGTAGTCGAGAGGTGCAAGCTCCATCTATCCCCCAAGACGACTAGATCACTTCAAATCCTAACAACTAAACAACTTCGGCCGCCGTCCCCCCCGGCCGTTCCCCCTCTCGAAGCGCCCCGCCAACTCATGAGACCGCCTCCCGGAGAGGGATGCCAGTCCGGAGGTGGGGAGAGAGAGGGAGAGAATTTTATTATTTTCTACTCCGGTTGAAAACGCTTTTTGAAGCGCATGCCTGCGAGTCCACCCGCACAACAGACGAGAGTCACACACGAAATTTTTTTTTTTGACCGCGACTTCCCTCTTCTCAAAAAATGCTCAAATCAGTGCTTTTAAATTCTCAAGATAAACATCTCAGGATTTTTCAGCGCAGGGAAAAAATCATCCAAGATTAAATAAAATAAAAATATTAAATAAACCTAAAGAAAAATTTTTTTTTTCAGTTTTAAATATGCAGAATTTTAATTTCAATGAATAATAAAAATTCTAAGCCTAATGAATTTAAATTACCTTTTAATTTATTTTATTTAAATTTAAAAAAAATGTGTAAAGAAAGCGAAAATTTTTGTTTTTCGGCTTTATCGACTCTTAGATTTAGAAAGTCTCCTTTTAACGGATTTTTGGAAGTTTTTCTTGGTTTTTAGGCTGAGAAACCCTCAGTAACCGGATTTTCGGAAATTCTCTCAAGTTTTTTCTACCAAGAAACCCGTTTTTTCTTTATTTAAAGCAATTCCTCTCTCTTTTCCTTTTACCAGTTTTTTCGGTTAATTTACTCGTTTTACCTCTTTCGACAGTAACAATTTTTCAAACGGATTTTTGGGAGTTTTTCTTGGCAGCTCGACTTAAAAAACCTTCATTAACCGGACTATCGGAAATTCTCTGAAGTTTTTTCAACCAAGAAACCCGTTTTTCTTTATTTAAAGCAATATCGCTCTTTCATCCAAAAAACACCCTCTTTACCAGTTTTTTTCGGTTATTTTACCTCTTTCGATAGAAAAAATTTTTAAACAGATTTTCGGGAGTTTTTCTGGGCTGCTGACTTAGAAAACCTTCTTTAATCGTATTATCGGGATTTATCCGTTGTCTTTTTCCATGGAATTCAATTTTTTTAGAATGAAAGGCCATCCCTAACTTTTGTGGTCCAAAAAGCTCCCTTATTAGCTTTGTTCCAACTGCAGTTTGAAACTCCTGAGTATACGCCGAAGGATTTGGACGTCAAATTTGACGTCGTTCAAATCGTTTGTCCCTCAAATCTGATGTCATCTGACGTCAAATTTGACGTGAAAATCCTTCTGCGCATGCTCCAGAAGTTTCAAGCTTTACCAAACTCTTTCGACCTAGAAACCCCTTTTTACTGGATTTTAGGAGTATTTCCAAGTTTAAACCTGGAAATTTCATTTTGACAAAACTTTTTAGGCTTTCTCTTCGGTTTTTTCCCCTAAAAGTACTCCCTTATCTTTCGTAAGAGGAAAAAACAAGCAATGCTAACTTGAAATTATATGTAGAATCTGCCAGAACTGCATATAAACTAGACTAAATTTAGTTTGAATAATAATTCAGCGGTTTCGTTTGATGGTGGAACATACAGGGTGCTCCTCGTCGGAGGGTGGGGGTTTGAAGCGGTACTTGGGGTGGGTTTTTCGTCATTAAACACGTCCGAGTGAACTGCAGTGATTGGAGCTGGAGGGATTGTCCACGCCTACAAATATTCGGAGAGTAGGAGCGCTTGCGCGACCTATTTCCTCAGCCCCCCTCGTCTTTAGAATCCGAAACGTTCATTAAAACTCCTCCTTTGATTAATTCATTATCTCCACTGTTCGAATTCACAAAAAAAGAAAAAGAGAAACCACCTCCAACAGTGAATTAAAAAAACTCGATATAAACATTTTTACATTACCTGAGAACAAATTATATTTCTCAGACGAAAAGCAGAGGAAATCACCCGAAAATCCGATTAAAAAATGGGTTTTCCCAGCTTTTTATTTTTTGAGTTATTAATTCCTTCGGGATCTAAAAGACCAATTTACAAAAACAAGTCTGTAGAGGGTATTACAATTACTTCCGAACGTTAAAATTAATTGCCTGGATTGAGCTTGCCAATTTGCGAAATTGAGCCCGACACTCAAAGTTTTATAGCTTTTTCCTTGGTTTAGCATAGAAATTGGCAAAAGAAACCCCTTCTTTTTGACTTCCTTAAAGAAGTTATTGTGATACCCTCCACGTCGGGTTTTTGGGGAGGGTTCTTCCAGACCAAGTAGGGTACATTCGAATAGGGATCTACACCGATCTCAACTTTGTCTGTGGCCGGCCGGCCGTAGCATTTTTTTTCCGGAACACTTTACGGCCACAGTTTTCATCCGATTTTCACCAAATTTTCACTCAAATTTCTTTAGCCGGTGAAAAAGAATGTAAAGAGGGCGATTTTTGAATTTCGAAAAGATGGCGGAGATATGTCTGTTTGAAATTTTAAAAAATTCGCTGCGGCCGATTTTCACCAAATTTTCACCAATTACTCCTTATAATTTTTTAAGATTATATTGCCACTTTTTAATTATTAATTTTTTTTAGTAGGGAGAAATTTCATACATCTACCACTTACGAGAGGCACATCCCTAGGCCAAAGAGCCCATTACTTCTACCTTGACACTTTTTTCGGAAAAAAAAACTTAGAAAATTTTTCAAAATAAAAAAAGCGCAAAAAAAGGAAAACCCGGTAAGTTTTCGGAAAAAAAACTTGAAACATTTTTCCAAAAAAAAAGAAATTCCCTTACTTATTCTTCCCCTCCTTTATACCTTCCCTCCCTTCGTTATACTTTCGTTCCTCATATTCCCCCTCCGTTATACTTCCCCCTCCGTTATACTTCCCCCTCCGTTTTACGTCCCCTCCGTTATACTTCCTCCTCCAATATAATAATTCCCCTTCCCATATACTTTCCCTACTATATTGTTACTTCTCTTTAAGGAAGTTTTCGTAGGAAGTTCTTCATACCAGTACTTAAAGATTAGTTTTCCATGACGTCTACGCAAAAAAAAAAAAAAAAAAAAAAAAAAAAAAAAAAAAACCGTTGAACCCGATTTGGTGAACCCACAGCAATTAAGACCGATTTGGGGGGCGGAACGCTCCCACGTTCCTTGCTTAATAGGGTGCTGTTATAGGAGACCCTAAAAGTTTATCTTTTTTCTGCCGATTTCGTCTACTTAATTTTGTCATTTCTCCTCTCGATGCTTTTTTTTTTGCACTGAAAGGCAAATTCTGGGCCTTGAAGAAAATTGAAATGGCTCCAGATAGTCGGGTTTGTAGGGTTGTTTGTTTTTGAGTGGTAGATAGGGTAGAATTGATTGACCTGTTTACGGTAAAGCTAAAGGGACCTCTTTACCCATGGTTTCTCACTTTCCATTCGATTAGCACCTTCCCGTCAATATCGCTCACACTTTCCACACCCCGGACGACCCAATTTTTTTTCAATTTTCACACCGGATGTTCTGGCGCCTTCGGTCAAGTCAACAAACCTTCGATACCCTTTGTTTAAATAAATGAATGCAATCCTGGGGGTCACGCGAAGGAATAAATCCCTCAGGACAAATTAGATTTTCGTTGGGAAAGAAGGGGGGATTTATCGCCTTTCCTGGGATGTCGGCGTCCGGCAAGTAACAAGTGTTCAACTGCCCTCAGCCATGCCAGTCTTCCGAGACCCTCAATTTTATTTATTCCCTCTCCTAGCTCATTTCCTTTTAACAACTTCAATTAGTCAAAATCAATTATTTAAACTGCTTTTACAATATACAAATAAGACAAAACGTCTTTGGCTCCCTTTTAACTCAACAACTTGGTGTAGCTCTTCTCTTCTTACGTATAATTAACTAGAAGCATTCAAAATTTTAAGTGGATCAGCCATCAAGTAACTCTGGATGCCTGATTTTCACTGCATCCTTTCTCATCTTCGTCAGTCTGATGGGGCTTCTCCAGTCAATCGTCCAGAAATTTCGCAAAGACCTTCATTTACAGCATCCAATTATTGCACTGTAGAAGTGAACACCACATAATCCATTGGAGTTGAATGCTGCACTTTATTTCTAAAGGATTCTTAAAAGTTCTTTTTAAAACACTCTTGAGGAAGCTTTTTAAAAAAAGCTTTAAAGGTGATTTTTAATTTAACTTTTTATTTTTGTTTCCTCCCCGTTTCTTTCTAAACTTCAAACACACTTTAGAAAGAGAAGGGCGTGCGGCGGGGGGCGAAAAAGGCGGCCTCTCTTCGAAGGGAAAGCGGGTGAAAACCCGAAGCGGCCGTTTGTTTATACAAGGAAAAGCTTATTTTAATAGAAAAACACACGGGAGCGTATTGATTTAGTCGGGCATAATTTAGGGAGATCCCGGCGAAGAACGAAACCCTTTGCCATGTAAATCTTGCCCTCAGGGCCATCCCTTCCCGCGTCAACCCACAAAAACCTCACTAAAAAAATAATATTAGGTAAAAAAATTTTTTTTAGTTTTTTAGAGGTTAGACATCCTTGCCGATTTCAAAATTTTCAAGGGCATCTTTTTTTTATTATAACTTAAGTGCGAGCTGTAACGCGAAGTTTAATTTTTCAAAGATATCATAATTGTGGCAATGACCTTCATGTGACCACACCCAGGAAAAAACCTTGGAAAATTCCTCGGAACTTCGTCGGGATATTTTGTTAGATTGCGGCGAAAGGATTGTTAATTTATTAATTAAGTTTAAGGGGGAATGATGTGTTTCAATTACGGATAAATGAAGACGAAGAGGTCCGTTAATATTGTCCGGGGAGGGAAAAAAAGCAGTTGTTCAAATCGTCATCTGCTCTTTCAATTTATATTTTGGTCTTTTGACCAATAAAAAAGGTCTTCAGCCAATTTACGTGGATGCCGATCTCGGTATTTATGTGACAAGTTTTCGTTTACGAAGGTTGATTGGAGCAATTGAAAAAGTCGAGTGGGGAGAAGAGAAAAAACTGGGAGATTATAGCTAATGGGCACTCATTGGGTTTTATTGCCGGCTTAAAAAAAGACGATATTTTTTCATGAAATCAACGGGAGTTGATTGGTAGATAGAGCCGTGGAATGGAACAAATAGCTGGACCGTTTTTGGGTTTTGCGTTAGGGAAAGAGGGAGCTCTGGTCAGTGTCCAGGTGACTGATGGCGAGCTGACCGAAGGACATTAACAACGAAGACCGCAGCCCGAATTTAGGAGATTACTACTCTGGGAACTCACCCCTTGGGTTAATCAGCAAACTCTAACATTTCTCTCGCTTCTTCCACTTAATTTATCTCTTCACCTTCGACGCCACTCACTCCCGAAATTGAGATCAAAAAGATCCCAAATAAGGATTCTTTTATCTAAAACTAGATTTCTACTTCCTCATAGATGGGCATTAAATTTTTGTTGAGTCACAGGTCGTTGGATTTTAAAAGAAGCGGAACGTGATTGGCGTGGGCCGAGTTCCCTGGCGCCAGCATAAACTTTGATTGGATAATTTTGTCGTTTGAAAAAGACGAAAACAAGAATCCAGGCTATAAATTTCGTTTAAAGTCATGGATCTCTTCCTTGTTCCTTTTAATTAATTTATTTCTTTCTCGGGAATTATAGAAGACGGCCAATTTAGGGCGTAACATCCAATCGTTCCCTAATCAAATTCGAATATAAACTGCGGGATCGCGTGCTCCGAAGATGACGCTCGCCAATTTTCTGACTCATTTTCTCTTAATTGAATTGCTTCCTCACAATCGAGAGCCACTTTTCGCCAGCAACATTTTCTACTTTTCCTCAACAGCTACCGCTGCTGTTTTAATCCCTATTTTAACTTAAGATTCATTACCTCATAATATGGCAGATAATATTAATTTAACGATCATACTCCCATGAATAAATCAAATTTTGAGGGGTGGAGACGTGTAATTACAGGGCGACGTAAAGGGCTTGGATGAGTGTTATTACTTTGACCATCTGCCCCCTTGATTCATCGGTTTCGAAAAATTGTCTTTTCAAGTTAAAATTTTCTTGATTTCAACGAATTTAGAGTAAGTGGATAATTTGAAGGTTCGGTGAAGATTCGACGAGGGAATTCCCCGATCTCTCTTTTACTTTGATGGTCGGACTTTGGGGTTGCGCTCCTCCGGACAATTAGCCGAACTGCTAGAGCGCGACCTCGGATGACCATTCCTCTATAATTAATCTTTGAGATAGAGAACAGGGATCCCTTCCGAATACTAGGGAGCTTTCCCACTTAATAAATTAATCCCATCCCATGCGTGGTCCCTTTACTCCAAA
The DNA here is from genome assembly GCA_014119065.1 of Orius insidiosus. Taxonomy (NCBI): domain Eukaryota; kingdom Metazoa; phylum Arthropoda; class Insecta; order Hemiptera; family Anthocoridae; genus Orius; species Orius insidiosus. Next base: position 35,100 of record JACGAQ010002119.1, on the reverse strand, counting down.
GGACACCCTCATTCCTTTCTTTTATCACCTCCCAAGTCCTTTCTGACTTCACTTAATTTGTTCTATCACTTCTGATTAGAACAATGATTCTTTTTATGGTCTTTATGATTAGCTTTCCAACTGGAGATGGGCCTACCGAAATCCGGAGCTCGAATCCCCGAGAAGTTAAGAAGTACTTAAAAAAAAAAAACTTAGAAAATTTTTCGAAAAAAAAAGGAAAACCAGGAAAATTTTTCGTAAAAAAAACTTGGAAAATTCTCCTTTATACTTTCCCTCCCTTATACATCCCCTTCCGTTATACTTTCGTTCCCTTATACTTCCCCCTCCCTTATACTTCACCCTCTGTTATACTACCCCTCACTTAAACTTCCCCTCACTTATACTTCCCCCTCCCTTACACTTCCCCTCCCATATACTTCCCCCTACGTTTTACGTCCCCTCCGTTATACTTCCCCCTCCTATATAGATACTTCTCTTTAAGGAAGTTTTCGTTGGAAGCTCTTCAAACCAGTACTTTAATTGGTGACCTTTGAAAGTTTCTCTAAACAAGATGGCGAAGAAGCATATTTGGCTTTCTCGTCAAAGATTAAGAAGTTAAAAATTGTTAATCAGTGACGAAGAGGACATTTTAATGTTTAAAACGAGGATCCTTTAACTAAAAGGAGTTTCTTGAGCGAAAGGGGAAGAGGAAGAAAGTTAACAGTAACTTAACACTCAATCAAAAGTTGTAAGAGGCAATTCTGAGGCAATCAGTATTTACCATAATTGACTCGAAGTTAAAGCCGGCGCCCCCGCGCGCGTAATGGAGGGCGGAATTGCCTCCCCGGGAGCCGATTTCTGTTTCGCGGAGGAGGGAGAAGGGCGGGAGAACTTTGGGAATCATTTGCATGATTTAAATATCAGCGAGATCAAAGAGTGAGGAGACGCTTCGAATGCTAATCCGACCCCCCAATCTAACATCCCGACATCAGTTTTTTCCTTGAGCAGTTCAGAAATTGAAACGAGCCGTCTTTTTATCATTTTCCCGATACGTCTATTTACCCAACGTTCTCCATCAATACAGATTACGTCTACACTACCCAGTCGCATCTGCTCAAACATCGTTTTCGCATGAGCGCAGACGACTTCGAAATTTTCTTCATCAAGTCAGTCGATTCTGTTGGCACTCCTGATGTTGTTCGTGGGAGAACGACGAAAAAAGCAAAAAAAAAGAAAATTAAGTAAACTGTGCTAGTTTTTCGATATTTTCGAAGCTTATTTTCGATTTTTTTACAATCTTAAACGTCGTAAAACGATAAGGGGACGAAATCTTCAAATGTATCGCGGTTTGTGTAAACCCGCGTCGGCTCCTTTTAATCTTTATCGCGGGGAAAGCCGTTGGTGTTTTATTGCGACGTGATAAATCCGCCATTTTGGACGATTTGTCAACAGATTCGATAACAAACTGAGTTCTTTATTGCTTTTTTTCAAGTCTCAAAGGGTTTCCGCAGCGGCCTTATTTTGATTTCCGAAAAAGTTGAAAATGACTCAACGAGATGGGATTTACTTCGAAATTGGGAATTGTGGTGGGGGTTCTATTGTCGTTTAATCCCGGAGGCAATAATGAACCGAAACCATCAATTGGAGTTAATTAGGGCCCTTTTTGAACGGCTCGGGGGTGGTTTTCCCCTTCCACCCAAAATGCTGTTCCCGCCCCAGGTTGCTATTTTCCCAGAAGCATAAATCATACGTTTCCCTTTCTCGCACTCTTATTTGCACGGTCACCCCGTCCAAACTTGAATTTATGAAACATCATCGAAAAACGAAAAAAACGGCCCGCAAAAAAAAAAGACAAAAGTAAAACGTTTTTTGTTCATATGCCAAGTTACTTTTGTCTTTTTTTCAATGAAAAATGATCTAAAGACTGTTGCTACTTTTTCATAAATTCACCATGTTTTAAAGTGATTTTTAATCTTTTCTTTTGTTAAAGTTTTGTCAAAAAAAATTTTTAAGAACAAATCAGCTGAAATTATATTGAAGTATGATAAGTTTGTTGTAAACTTTGAGAAAAAGGTAAAAACGTCACCTAGGAAAGAGTTTACATATGGCGGCTCTCTTGGCGAAAATCAATTATTCAAAAAGTCGACTTTATTCGAAAACCTCGGAAATAAAAAAAGTCGTTATTATGACTCAATAAAACGTCCCCGCCTGTTTTTTTCCTCTCCTTTTTTCTTTACGCCTCTGAGACCAAAGGGAGAGTTTTTAGTGCCAACTCTTTCTAGGTGCATTTACTGCTCTGTACACAGGTTTATGTGCAAACACTTGGCCGTGGAGTGGAGGTGGGCTTCCTATATCAGACTTTTATTACTTAGAAAAGTACATTGTAGGCTCTCTTTGACGTTCAACTAGTCGACTAATCAACTCTGGAAAGCCATGACTTTTAACTGAAGTTATTGTGATACCCTCGACGTCGGGTTTTTGGGGAAGGGTCTTCCAGACCCCGAGGGTCAAATCGAATATTGATCTTTACCGTTCTCAACTTTATCTGTGGTTCCGGCCGGCGGGGATTTTTGAATTTCGAAAAAATGGCGGAGATATGTCTGTTTGAAATTGTAAAAAATTCGCTGCGGCCGAACCGTTGCAGTTGGTCCGATTTTCACCAAATTTTACCAATTACTCCTTATATTTTTTAAGAATTTTTGGTGAAAAAAATTGCCACTTTTTAATTATTTTTTTTTTATTAGGGAGAAATTTCATACTTCTTCCCATTACGAGAGGCACATCCGTAGGCCAAAGAGCCCATTATTTCTACCATGACACTTAAAAATTTTCGAAAAAAAGAACTTAAAAATTTTTCAAAAAAAAAAGCTCAAATTTAAAAAGAAAACCCGGAAAATTTTTCGAAAAAAAACCCCGAAAATTTGTCGGAAAAAACTCGGAAAATTTTTCAAAAACAAAAGAACTTCCCCCTCCGTTATACTTCCCCTCCGTTATACTTCCCCCTTATACTTCCCCCTCCGTTTTACTTCTCCCTCTGTTATACTTCCCCCTCTGTTATACTTCCCCCTCTATTATACTTCCTCTTACTTATACTTCCCCCTCCGTTGTACGTACGCCCGTTATACTCTAAGCTCTTCAAACCAGTACTTTATTTAGTTTTTCCCAACGATTATTATTGAATAATTCTTTATAAACGACTTTCTGGGAAGGCAATATAGATTTAAATGGGTTCATTTTATTGGAATAGCCATGCAAATGACCTTAAACGAAATCCAATAAATATTTTAATTTCTCATATAAAAGGGAGGACCACTTGGAAGTTTTAGTGAGTATATTAAACGTGGAGGAGTCCTCTTGAAGGTTTTCCAAAGATCATTCATTATTCAGGATCGCGTGTTCCCATTATACAATCAATGTTGTTATTAGGGGTGACGTGTGGTTTTAACCTTTGATTAAAAAGATGAGCGACACGGAAGGGGGTGATGAGGGGGTCTAATCGCGGCTAATATTCATTATACGATCGCCCACCCTCTGTTGCACGATCCCACGCCAAATAACGCTTTTCGAAATTCTGAAAAACTAAAATTAGAAACTACCACCAGAAAAAGTACTAGTTTGAAGAGCTTCCAACGAAAACTTCCTTATCAGAAGGAACAATGTAGGAGGGGGAAGTATCAAGGAGGGGAAGCATAACGGAGGGGAAGTATAAATGAGGTGGAGTTAAAGGAGGAGATGTATAATTTCAAATAATTTCAAATACATATATTTTTGAATTTAGAAAATGTTTTTTTTTTTTTCGGTTCGCCATAATGTGACCATCGCAGCTATTGCGAGTTACCGTTCGCCATAAAAAATCTGCACCTCAACATAAAGAAAATAGTCAAAAACGTTCACCATGATGCATTTAAACATAATAAATCTCGAGAATAGATTTAACACTTGTCGTTTCGACATAAAATTTGTCGTTTCAACAAACGCAGTTGGACATGAAGGAAATTTCATTTTAAAGAACTTGTCGTTTCGACATAAAACTGTTTCTGTCGTTTGGGCATAATACATCTCAGCATAAACTAGGGACAGCAAAAGAGCAGGCCTATTTTCGCCGTAACGACAAAAACCTTAAAACTGACAGTCACCATAATGCAATTCGCACATTCTCGCGAGAGGAAATAAGTTAACCCCCTTGGTCAAAAACGAGCTGATCCCATTGGCTGCTACTTGCTTTTCCTATTTTATGGTGAGAAGCATTATGTTGAATTGCATTATGGTGAACTGTCAAGTTTTAATCGCGTTTTAAACGGCGAAAGTAGGCTTGCTCTTTGGCTGTTCATAGTTTATGGTGAGACGTATTATGCCCAAACGACAGAAACAGTTTGGCGCAACAGCAAGTTTACAGAGAGTCTTTTATGGTGACAAGCGTTATGGTGACTTGCACTTTTTTATGTCGACTTGCAGTTTATTGAAAAAGCCTATTTCCGCCGTTTAAAATGCGATTATGGAGAAACGACAAAACCTGAAACTTGGCAGTTCACCATAATGCAATTCGGTCATCCTCGCGAGAGGAAAAAATTAACGCCCATGTGTCATAAAACGAGCTAATCCCATTGGCTGCCACTTGCTTTTTCTAGTTTATGATGAGATGCTTTATGTTGAATTGCATTATGGTGAACTGTCAAGTTTTAGGGTTTTTGTCGTCTCGCCATAATCGCGTTTTAAACGGCAAAAGTAGACTTGCTCTTTGGCTGTCCCTAGTTTATGTGAGATTTATTATGCCTAAACGACAGGAACAGTTCTATGGCGAAAAAACAAGTTTAAAGAGAGGCTTTTATGGTGACTTGCACTTTTTTTTAAGTCGACTTGCATTTATTGTAAACGTCGTTATGGCGAAACGCTTTATGTTGAAATGCATTATGCTCAAAATTTTTGAGCTTTTGAGAGCTTATATTCAATTGCATAATGCCGAAACGCATTATGGTGAACCACAGATTTTTTAAGTGAAATGCAGATTTTTATGTTCAACTGTTTAGGTGAAATGCGTTATGTTGAGCGGTTCCCCCTTTAATATTGAGCTAAAAAATGAAAATACAATTTTCCCTACGTTGAAAAATAGATATTTAATTAATTTTTAAAATTAGAATAGCGATGATAAATTAATATGGTGGAGAGGGGGAGCGTGACGTCATTGGAGTACATTCCCTCATAGCCCACCACGAGTTTCCTATTTCCTGGTCCCTTCGCGCTTATTTTTCAAGAACTTTTGAAACCGTGGAAAAATGAAAAGGAGTCCTTTAATTTAAAAAAACTCTCAGTGTCTTAATCACTCATTGACCTCAGTTGACCGTCCATTTGATTCACAACCCGAGCCCATGAATCATTCCTTACGCCTTTCAAAAAATAATCTCAAAAATTAAAAATCCATCATTTTGATATAAAAAACATATTATAAAAATTTAAAAACACAAAATTATCCAACACAAATTTTAAAACAAGAGGTGAATTTTATTTTATACAAAAAATTTTATGTGTATTTTATTTTCTAGTTCCAGAATAGGCAAGCGAGGGATGTAGAAGCAAGAAAAGTAATGGAAATATGGCCCGAAAATGCAATAAATTTGGTAAATAAAATAAAGTTTTCCTTAATTTTTTTAAATTTAATTTTAGCCGGTCTCTCTCCGGTTGTAAAGTCGGCGATTTTACAATGCAAACAAAAGAGTCGCGAACTCGATAGGAAATTCGTCCCGATTCTGAAGCGAAACGTGAAAAATGTGAAGAAAACTTCGAAAAAAAGGCGTCCAAAGTGAAAACCGAGAAAATTCCGCCTAAAAAGATCGGTGGTCATTATCTCAATACTCTGGAATCGTTGAGATGAAAAATGAGACATCAAAACCTGATGTTTTGAGATATGAAATATCAAAGGTCGTCTGTTGGAATTACTCAAATGACTCAGAAAATACAAGCCAAAGGCGTATGTAATATATAAAATTTATATTTAATTATTTAAATTTTAGGAAATCGAACCTAGTAATTTTACTCCAAATGTGGCAAAAACGAAGATTTCTAGAGAGGGAAGTAAAAGAGCGAGCACTTCCAAAGTTTCTTGTGGGCGTCTAAAATGTCAGTTCGTCGCTCGAAACCTAAAAGAAAGAAAAATGAAGAAAAAAGCCCGCGGGAGAGCATTAAAAGTATGAGGGCGAGGTTGAGGCGTTTCTACAACATTTTGTGTTATATTCGTTCCCGAACAGTTGAAAACGTATTCGCCAATGGAGACCATGGTTTACCCTCTTGGGATGAAATGGCCAAATACGGTATGAGCCGAAGAGTCTCAAAAGAAGCCTAAAAAACGAAAAGTAAGAAGAGAAATAAACAAAAAGATTATTCAGAAGTCAAATCCTACACCAAAAGTTAAAAAATTAAAAAGTCTCGTCCTGTAAAATTGAAAACTAATCTCAAAGCCAAAAAATGTCAAGATTTAAGACGAAAATTGGTCCAGTCCCAATTGTGAAAGTAAAACCTCCAAATACCGAAGATGAAGAAATTCTGCAAGAGTTTATAGTCAAAAATTTAAAAAAAGATCCTTTATTTTTGTTAAAATGTGTTTTAAAAAAGGATTTTTCCAAAAACACGATGGTTCAGATTTTGACGACGTTGGCAATGGCCGGTTTTAAAACTGCACAAAAAGAAGATTTAAAAAATACAAAAAAGTTGAAGAAATAAGAATAAATAATCCTCATGACCCGACGACTAAAAGTGTCAACTATTTAAAGGAGATCAAGCAGAAAGAGACGTTTTTTAAAGTTTTGGGCGCAATTTTGGATAAAATACAGAAAACGGACAGGAGATGAGTTTCCGAACACGTCGTCATACGAGTCCTGCGAATTCCGACAAATAATCGAAACCGCGAACAAAATGTCGGACTGCGCGATATTCGTAAGCTCGTATAGAAATCGCCTCGACGACGACAGAGAAATCGAATTCGGATCCGTTTTGTCCGTCGATCTCGGTCGTTATTCGAAACCAAATCGCGAAATGTACGAAGACGATTCGGATGACGATTTTCAGGATGCTTTGTCACGTTTCGACCAAGAATAAGTCAGCCTATATGCATAGAATACACGTTACCTTTAAATTTTCTATGAATTTTTCACCAAAAATCGAGAAAATTGAAAAATATCCGCTTGAATCAGGGTTTCTTCTCGGGAAAAGCGTTAGAAAATAATTTAAAAAGTTTGTTTATTGATCAAAAAACTGAAAAAGTGGCGTTTTGGCATAATGCAATTGAATATACCTGTATAGCTCTCCAAAGTTCTTAAATTTTGAGCATAATGCATTTTAACCTAAAGGGTTTTGCCATAAACGACGTTTTCAATAAATGCAAGACGACTTAAAAAAAGTGCTTCTCACCATAAAAGCCTCTCTTTAAACTTGTTTTTTCGCCATAGAACTGTTTCTATCGTTTGGGCATCAAAAATCTCACCATAAACTTGGGACAGCCAAAGAGCAAGTCTACTTTCGCCGTTTAAAGCGATTATGGCGAATTATGGCGAAACGACCAAAACGTTAAAACTTGACAGTTCACCATAATGCAATTCAACATAAAGCATCTCATCATAAACTAGAAAAAGCAAGCAGGCAGCCAATAGGATCAGCTCGTTTTATGACACATGGGGGTTAATTTTTTTCCTCTCGAGAGGATGTGCGAATTGCATTAAGGTTTTTTTCGTTTCGCCATAATCGCATTTCAAACTTGCTCTTTGGCTTTAAAGTGGAAGTTTCCTTTATGTTCAACTGCGTTATGTTGAAACGACAAGTGTTAAATCTTTTCTTGACATGTATTATGTTCAAATGCATTATGATGAACTTTTCCGACTGTTTTCATTATGTTTAGTTGCAGATTTTTTATGTTGAACGGTAACTCGCGATTTCTCTTATTTTATGGTTAAATGCATTATGACGAACCGCATTATGTCGACACGTATACATTCGTTCAAAATGCTCTTTTAGTTATTTTCTATCTTTCCCGTAATTTTTTGTCCCAACTCATTACTTAATGCCGTTTTTAATAATTTTTAAAAGATCCACTCAGTTCGTTGAGATTAAACGAAGCAAAGGTGCATCTTGAGTATATGCTGCGGGATGTGGGGGGGGGGGGGGTCGCTAAGATAATTCCCGGAGGTTTCCAAGCCATTTATTCCGGTCTAATCAAAACCCGGTGGAAAAACGGAGCGGCGATGCGGAAGAAGATGCCGGCTCTAAAACGGAAAAAGGGAGAAACTCTAATGAAACCTTCCTCCGGTAAATCTTTCCGCTCTTTCCCATACTCCCCGGAGCGAAATTTTTGAATTAGCAAATTGAGAGAAACGAACCGAAACGTCACGGCTTTTTAGTCATTTTGCCCGAAACTTAAAATTGATTTGAACTGAGAAACCGAGAGGAAACAGATCCAAGCCGTCTAATTAAAGTTGAGTCATTGATGGCGTCACGTGATTTTCACTAATTACAACTTCCCCGCTGGGAACCGAGAATTAGCTCATCCCGATTGAATTGAACGTTTCCGTTTTCAGGCTCGACAGCTTTCGAGTTCAGAAATATTAATTAGGATCATTTAGGCACGCGGCCAATTTTCATTTTCAACAATCTTTGTTACAAAATTCGTTTTCAACTCCACTGTATTATCCTCTTGCTCGTGGAAATGGGAAACTCGTAAGGGGTCATTTTTGATCAGAAAATTTGTGGTGCCGTCGCATTTTTTAGGAACACATAATGGCCGCAGTTTTCATCCAATCTTCACAGAGAACCGATCGGTAAAGATATTTAGTTTTACTATACGGGGTCTGAAGACCCCATTCTAGAGACCGTCATTTGAGAGTTCAGGGAATAGTAATTTCCCATCCCGTATACGACTCACAAACGGGAAAGGTCTCCTCGTAGAGGCTTTATAGCCCAGTTTCAGGGAGTCGTTCCGACTCAGTTAGTTCACAATGTTCTCACCAGAGCAAATTCATGAATCGAAACATGGCTTTCTTGATTAACTATAACAGCACACAGAAATTACCTATCCCCCCCCGCCAAAATTTTGTCAGCTTTTTTTGAGTATTTTCTTCGTACTTTTTCGAGATACTGGAAAAAATCGACATTTCTGCAATTTTCAACGATCTGCCACATTCAGATTTAAAAAAAATCGAGAGTTTCAGGGAATCGTAATTTACTCTTCCAGTGTACGACTCACAAAACGGTAAAGGTTTTCTCGTACAGGCTTATCCCAGTTTCAGGGAGTCGTTCCGACTCAGTTAGTTCACGATGTTCTCACCAGAGCAAATTCAGGAATCGAAACATGGTTTTCTGATTAACTATAACAGCACATAGAAATTACCTATCCCCAAAACGTTCCCGCCAATTTTTACTTAGCGTGGGTATAAAGTTTCCTTGATAGTTTTTAATTTTAACTTGAAAATCTTCCAAAAAGTACGGAATCAATTTCCTCTTGATTTTAGCAATCTGTTGAGAAACTAGTTGATTTGAACCTGAAACTAAACGAGATAACAAAATAACCTTCGTAAATATAACCTTACGTTTACTCGGAGTCGGGAAGTGAGTCGTTCCTATACGACTCAGCTGAGTCGTATGTATGACCTTGGGTTTATCTCTCATCTCTAATAATTCTCTTTAAGGAAGTGAGAAGACCAAAAGTTTCTGTTTCAACTAAATCCGTTGACATGATAAACAAATAATAAAATAGCAAGCGTACGGCTTGAGAATCTCCTCACGTCCGGTTTTCTATACGGAAAATATTCGATAAGATTTTTTCCTCTCTCCTTGATTTAGTATAGGGTCCTTCTAAGCTCCAGAGATTGTTGAATGCTAGAAATTCCTGGAAGAAAGGCGACCTTGGAAATCTTCAATATCCCGAGGACCTTGAACCAAAGAATGCAATAAGAGATTTCCCTTCATATTTTATAAAATATATTTTTTTCTAAGCTTCTTTTTATTTTTTAAATAAAAATTTACATAATCTCAATTGGTCTGTTGAAGAAGGGCGGTCCTGCGCCCTCTTTTGGATAGAGATTGCTCCTTGTGGGGGGGTTTTGTATTGAAATGCATTGAATCCTGTATCGGTTGTGAAGGCACTGGGGAGCCATTGGCTCGATTGTACCGTGTTTCTCCCGAGCCCCCACCCACCCTCTAAATTTAGCATTGCAAATTAAACCGAGGGAATACTCGAAGAACGTTAGCGAAACGATTCGAACGGAATCACCGATTCTCAACGGTAGGCGGGGGGTTGATTTTCTACTCCGACGATCAAAGAGATAAACATTCAACGTAAAATATTTAAAAATGTTGCATAAGTCGTTTTTATTCCATTTCCCACGAGAGGTAGAAAGAAAAAACACCAACTAGGGGGAAAAAGAAAAAGCTGATTAAGCCCAAAGTAGAAATTATTGTGAAGAACATTCTGTTTTAACAAAGACCCGCTTCATTGTTTGTTCAACGTGTAACCAATTTAAAAGGGCGGTTTTATTTTTATTTAAAAAAAAGAATTTAAGCGTCCCTCATGGCGTACCAACATTTTCATCCAGTATTATGTTAATAAAAAAACGCAAACATATTATCCATTTTTAGAATTAAAATGTAAGCCAACATGAAGAATGTGATGCCTCTTGAGAGAATCCTCAGCGAAGTAGGAAACGCAGAATGTTCTGCGTTCTGGTCATATAAGCATCAAAGGAGATTTTTGGCCATTTCCTAACTATTTCGACCGAAAAAACGAGAAAAATCATGCATATCAAATTTCCAGAAGTTTTCCTTGTTCATACGCCGGGGAATTTTCTTTTTTCCCTGATTTTGGAGCGTTTTCGTCGCCTCTTTCGGCCGAGAAAACGAGAAAACCCCTGTAAATTAGATTTCAGGGAATTTCCCTCGCACATTCGGCCGAGCAACCTTCTTTTTTACCTGATTTTGGAGATTTTCATCGCCTCTTTTGGCCGAGAAAACCCCAGTTAATGAGATTTCCGGAAGTTTTCCTTACTCATACGGCGCGGGCGGAGCAACCTTCTTTTTCCCCGATTTTAGAGCGTTTTCATCGCCTGTTTTGGCCGAGAAAACGAGAAAACCCTTTTAACCAGATTTCAGGGAATTTACCTCACCCATTCGGCAGAGCAACCTTCTTTTTTACCTGATTTTGGAGATTTTCATCGCCTCTTTTGGCCGAAAAAACCCCAGTTAATGAGATTTCCAGAAGTTTTCATTACTCATACGGCGGAGCAACCTTTTTCATCGCCTCTTTTGGCCGAGAAAACGAAAAACACTTTTAACCAGATTTCAGGGAATTTACCTCGGCAGAGCAACCTTCTTTTTCCCGATTTTAGAGCGTTTTATCGCCTCTTTTGGCCGAAAAAACGAGAAAACCCCAGTTAATCAGATTTCCAGAAGTTATCCTTACTCATACGGCGGAGCAACCTTCATTTTCCCCTGATTTTAGAGCGTTTTCGTCGCCTCTTTTGGCCGAGAATACCTTTTAATCAGATTTCAGGGAATTTCCCACATACATTCGGCCGAGCATCCTTCTTTTCTCCGCAGATTTTAGAGCGTTTTTATCGCTCTTTGGGCAAACCAACTCCCTTCTTACCAGCTTTAGGGGCGTTGAAAACCTTTTTCGTCCGATGAAACCCCCGACCATCGTTTGATCAGATTTTCTGTCTCGGTAGACCAAAAAAAGGGTTTTCGCGAGTTTTATGACGTTTTCGTCGGTCCTGGCTGCCGCTAAACATCATTTTTGAGGGCTTACCTCGACTACTCTTCACATTTTTATGTCGCGGGGCGGGGGTGATGAACGCCTGCATGATCAGTTTAAACTTTGCCCTAAAAAAATCTCGGAAAAGCGCAGTCGTCTAGATTCTAGATCTATCAATTCTGGTCGTCTGACGTCAGAAATTCAGTTCACGGCTATAACTTTTTAAGTAGTTGGAATCGCTTAATGGTGTCAATTTGTATAAATAGTTAGCCTCTTCTCACAATGTTTAATATTCCAATTGACGTTTTACAGCTGTGGGGATTTATAAAGGGACTGACCCTTCTCGCGGGCGTACAAAAGGAGGGCAATGATCATCCGAAAAGAAAACCACGGAGGATTGAAACGATGATCCCCCTCATCGAACAACAACCGACACGCTTCAGAAACTCGGACTTAATGATCCAGTGAAGAGGAGAAACTCGAAAAGGGTGATGGCCGATGATGTCGGGGAGGGCGACGATCATGGGAACACCACAAGTGTCATAACACCTGCCACAATCACTTGTTCCCCCTTTTTTTTCTATAAATAAATCGCTATCCTGATCACAAAATGTATAATTTTTTTTCCGAAAGCTCGATTAAAGCAAGGGCTTACATTTAAGGAGATTAACACCAAGAATCCTCAAAAATTTCAAAAAGTAGGGAAAAACAGGTTTTTCGGCTTCTTCTACGCTCTTTTTTGATGCCAAGCGACCCGCTTTCAACAACTTTTTTTGCGGGCTTCCTCGGTTTTTTGGGCCTATAAACCACATTTTGAAAAAAAAAATTTAGGTTTTCCTCAACTTTTTGGCCAAGAAACCCGTTTTAACAGATGTTCAAGCAATTTTTCGGCATTTTGGCAATCAAAAACCCCTTTCAAAAGAGTTTTAGACCGAGTAAACCCTTTTCCTCACTTTGAGAACAAAGAAACCCCATTTTTCCTAAATTTCTGGTGCTTTTTGGCCTAGAAATCTTCTTTTTGAAAGGATGTTTTGAATTTTTCTAGATCATTCGGCTTTTCCTACGTATTTAGACCAAGTAAACCTCTTTTCATCAGATTTTAAAAGTTTTCCACAGTTTTTGAGCCAGCGACACTGTTTCAACAAACTATGTTGTTGGTTTCCATCGGTTATAAACCACATTTTGAAAAAATGTTTTTTGGTTTCCTTTATTTTTCGGCCAAGAAACCCCATTTTAACAGATGTTTAAGCAATTTTCTCTGTATTTTGGCAACCAAAAACCCCAATTTAACGAGTTTTAGACCGGGTAAACCAGTTTCCTCAGTTTGAGAACAATGAAACCTCACTTTTCCCAAATTTTCTGGCGCTTTTTGGCCTAGAAACCTCCTTTTGAAATTTTCTCGGTCATTTGGCTTTTCCTACGTATTTTGACGGAGTAAACCTCTTTTATCAGATTGTAGATGAATAATATTTCGTATGAATAATAATTGTTAATTCGTATGAATTATTTATTTAAACTGAATCTGATATATTATCAGCTGATGGCATACGCTCAGAGATTTCTTTCAAGAGTTTTCCTCAGTTTTGAGCCAAGCTACCCCTTTCAACAAACTTTTTCGTGGGTTTCTTCGGTTTTTTTGGCCTATGAACCACATTTTGAAATTTTTTAAGGTTGTCCTAAATTTTTCGGATAAGAAACCCCATTTTAAGCGTTTGTCTTGGTATTGTATTTTGGCCATCAAAAACCCTTTCTAACGAATCTTAGATCGCCTTCCTTGGTAATATTTGCATACATAATTTTGGGCATCTCAGGAAAAGTGTCCACATCACGCAGAGGGAAACTGATGGTGATCTTTTCCGATCATGTTGTCTGTGGTGCGGCCGGCCGTCGCATTTTACGGAGAAATTCACGCCTTGAAGGTATAATTTTTGAGAAATATACCAGAAAGGACAAAATTCTCGCAGAAGAAGGGATTTTGTCTATTTTCCTTGGGTATTGAAAGAATTGGACGATTTATAAAATTGTGAATAAAATAATTCCAGGAGGGTTTCAAGTATGGGGTTCGGTTGTCTTGGTCTAGGAACAGCTCCCGTGCTTGCTATAAAAATTCCTTCTTTTACCCTCTCCGAGGGTTATGGAGGGAACCGTCTTCAATTCTGTGGGCTCGAGGCCCCCCAAAGGGCTCGTTTTGTCAGGGAAAGAACCTTTCGCCTTCACCGATCCCTACCGTTCCCATAGGGCCAAGGGTTATGGTAATGATTGGAAATCAACAGCTCTCCGGGCCCTTCTTTCCCAAACGCCCAAGTCCTCTCAAATCCAATGCATAAATTATCAACTCGGTTTTATCGAGGGTTTTCTTATAAATTGATTATTTGGATTTCACTCTGAGGGACGGTGACATATATTTTTTATAATCCGACTAAAAGAGGGTTTTTTATATCATTCCATATACAGTGAAACTTCCAATAACGGACACTCCTGGGGAACGGAAATTTGTCCGCTATATAGAGGTGTCCGCTTTCGGAAAATAGGAAAAAAAAAAACTTTTGAAAAAAATGAAAAATGAAGTTTAATTTCTGATTAGGAAAACATAATATGTATTATTATACATATATACGATATTACATATTATGTACATACATATTAAAAATAAAAATTAAACTTTTAAAAAGTCGGTAATTTGAAGTGAAGTCAAGAGTATAACTGAATTTATAAATAAAAGACATGGCGAGGGACAAAAAGGGATTAACTAAGGTCAAAGATCATAAGTAAGATGCAAAATGTAAACAAAACATCTCTAGAACAACAGAATGTCAATAAACTTTGTCCTTGAAAAAACATGCTGTCGCTATAGGAGACTTTTAGGGGTGAAATTGAATTTTCAGGCTGTCCGCGTCCGTTAATGAGAGTGTCCGCTTTATAGAAATAATTAGAATACCTTTTCCTATGTTGCAACGCCGAGGAATCTGAATTTGTCCGTTAAAGGGAGATGTCCGCTTTTAAGAGGTGTCCGTTAAGGGAAGTTTCACGTCATCTTTACCCTCATCCTTATTTTCTTTTTAAAAATTCCTTCAACGCAATTTTAAATCAATTCTTCGAATGTTGGAAAAAGAGGAAACTTGGAAAATCTAAAACGTGTTCGGGGAAGGAAAAGATTGATTCTTTATGGGAGAAAAGCGATAAATTTGAAAGGGTTTTAAGTCTCAAGTCTATAATAAACCTGATCGAATCCATCTCGAGAATTGTCTGACGTCGGCTGGGCGGGCGAGGGAGGTGAGCTTTACACCTCGACTTCACATTATAGAGCCCTCTAAAGAGAATAATACTTTTTATACAACCTTCAATATAACCCTTCAAATTGTTCACTTCATTTTAAAAAAGAAAATCTCTTTTCAAGAAAACTTGAATAAAAACCTCATTGATTCGTTTTGAAAGGGCGGGAGGTGAGAGAGGACGGAAAGATAGAAACGTCATTAAGGGTTTCGAACATTTGGTACTTTCCCAGAGTCTGAAGCACTGCTCCTTAGATTTGAACCAACGAGAGATTTCTTTCCCCGCCATCTTCTCGCACCAATCCGGCTCCCTTTCATTTTCCGTCTGTCCTCCTCGATACTTTTACTCGGGATTGGGAGGTTGATGGATGACGGTATCCCATGTCTGAACCACTCTTCAAACACGTCTTTTTTCATATCCTTCATTGAGTGAAAGATAGGAGGGAATCCCTTTCTTCAGTAAAGCAAACTTTCAAAAAAATTAGGACATTTTGTTTCTATATATTCAACTATTATTTATATTAAAATAATGCTCAAACAGTAACAGAAACCATAAAATGTCACATCTAAAGGAAGGCTTTCATTGGCTAAATAAAAGGAATCCTTCATAATATTTTCAAGGTAATATAAGGAAATATTCAAGGCAATTGAGGAACCTTAAGGTGTCATCAAAGGACTAAAAGGAGGGCTCATTGGCTAATGAAAGGAATCCTTCGGATTTCCGTCCTTTTTCAAGGTACCATTGAAGCATTTTAAGGTGTCATCGAATGGTGGGCTCTCATTGGCTAAATGAAAGGAATCCTTCCGATCTCCTCCTTTTTTCAAGGTACTATTGATGGATTTTAAGGCGTCATCGAATAGTGGGCTCTGATTGGCTAAATGAAAGGAATCCTTCCGATTTCCCTCCTTTTTTTTCAAGATAGCTATTGAGGCACCTTAAGGTGTCGGGGGAACGGAGGGCTCTCATTGGCTAAATAAAAGGAATCCTTCCATTTCCATCCTTTTTTTTCAAGGTAGCTATTGAAGCATTTTAAGGCGTCATCTAATGGTGGGCTCTCATTGGCTAAATGAAAGGAGTCCTGATTTCCGTCCTTTTTTTCAAGGTAGCTATTGAAACATTAAGGTGTCATCGAATGGTGGGCTCTCATTGGCTGAATGAAAGGAATCCTTCCGATCTCCCTCCTTTTTTCAAGGTACTATTGATGGATTTAAGGCGTCATCGAATAGTGGGCTCTCATTGGCTGAATAAAAGGAATCCTTCCGATCTCCTTTTTTCAAGGTAGCTATTGAAACACTTTAAGGAGTCCTCGAACTGAGGGCTCTGATTCGCTAAATAAAAGGAATACTTCCGATCTCCTCCTTTTTTCAAGGGAGCTATTGAGAAACCTTATGGAGTCCTTGAACTGAGGGCTCTCATTGGCTAAATGAAAGGAATCCTTCGATTTCCGTCCTTTTTTTCAAGGTAGCTTTGAACATTTAAGGCGTCATGAATCGTGGGCTCTCATTGGCTAAGTAAAAGGAATCCTTCCGATTTCCTCCTTTTTTTCAAGTTAGCTGTTGGGGAACCTTAAGGTGTCATCAAATGGAGGGCTCTGATTGGCTAAATTAAAGGAATCCTTCCGTTTCCCTCCTTTTTTCATAGTAGCTATTGAGGTATGTACCTCATGGAGTCCACGAACGGAGTGCTCTCATTGGCTGATGACAATAAAATCCTTGATTTTCACTTAAAACCTTCCTAAGGAAAGGATCTAAAAAGGGATGTTTATAACACCACTCCATTTCTTAAGAAACTATAATAACTTTTTTACGAAGTTGAAATCATAACTCCTAGACGGACTGAGGTCTATGTTGTACTACTAAAGGCAAGTCTATGAAGCGCTGAACACAGACAGTTATTATTATTAGTTTATAGTTGAAAAAGTTAATTTCATTTATTTTTGTTGTTTATAGATTTATTTTATTGTGGTGATGGTAGAGAATTCTATCCTCGGAGTAAGAACTCGTCTCGTTTATTTCGTTTGAAAAGTTGAACTCAGCTGCTATCTTTCGAAGGGTCGACAAAGCAAGAACTTCAGTAGGATCGAGGAACGTGCTGCTACCTATTGCCCCAGCGTGAACCTACATGAGCCGATACGTCTGTCGCCACTTCCTCAACAATTATTTTTATAACATAAAAAGAAAAGAATAATTTTAAGTAAAAATGTTTTAAAAAACGAATTTCCTATACCAGGAAGACCCTTTTCCCAGAGACCGTGTCTTGGAGGGCGTCACAATACATCTCTTTGAAAATAATGAAATTCTTTGTTATAATTAATCATTTAAATAATAATAATAATAATTGTTATATAAATAATTAGATTCTTTGAAGAAAATTAAAAATATTGTAACTGATTTGAGAAAACTCAAAGCATTCATTGAGGTTAATACAATATTTTTTAGTTCATCGGTGAATTTAAATTTTTTAGAAAATAAAAGGGCTTACTTGAAACAAAAACAAAAGAAATAATTGGTTACGATAGATAATGTGTCTGAGTTTAGTGGTGACACGCCTGAGCAGATCCTCGTCCTGAATATTTAATCCGAGTCTACAAAGAAAGTCTTTTCAAAACAATTTTCTCCCTTTAAATTGCCCTATTATCAAAATAATTAACAAGATTTATAAAATATTTTAGCGGTTACACCTAGAATATTCCACTTTAAAGGATAATTCGGTGGTAAGAAGGGTGGGGAAGGAAAAGTTGATCGGAAAATTATAGGTCGAAACTCTTAAGCATTTTTGAAATGTTCAAAAGACCACGAGTTTTTATTTATTTTAAAGGGTTGACTTGTTCTTAACTTTTTCTTTTTAATAATTACTCGAGAAGTAAATTGCACCGTTTATAACTTCAGCCGGGAACCATAATATTGAGTTCTCGTATTTGCGGTTTGAATATAAATAACAAAAATTTATAAAATATTTACGGAATTTTTACAAAAAAAAATTTTTTATCTAGTTTTTCCTAGACATTGAAGCCGGATTTCGGAGTACGCATTTTTAATGAAAAAGCCTGATTAATTAATTTTCTAAGATGGATTTTGAGTGATTTTAAGTTCAAGATCAATGGTAAAAAAGGGGGAAGGGGGCACGCGCTAACTCTCGCTGACCATATGCCTCAAGGCAAGCACCTGGCCGGCCGTAACTTTCTCCAGAAAAAAATCATGATCTTCAATCTAATCGTCCTTAGATCAAACATATTTGTAAAAGATAATCGGAAAATAAACCCCTCGAAAATGCCCAAAATGGGAAGTAAAATAACCCGTAAATAAAGCGATGAATATCAAAATGAAATATTGAGTTATAGTTAGATTTCTTTCAGAATCTATTACATTTTTTTGCGCAGTTGTGGACATTAAAGACCAATGGTCGCTTAACATTATGGACATTTTAAGGCTTAGGTGGATGGTTAGGATAAGCCTTTTTCCTGAAAAAATGATCCAAATTTAATTTTCAAAGTTGATTATCCTTATGCTGGGTTTCTTTATGTATTGGGAGATCAAAATTGGCATTTTGGAAAATGGAAATCATAAGAGAAAAATTAAACATCGAGTCAAAAATTAAGTACTAGTTTGAAGAGCTTCCAACGAAAACTTCCATAAAGAGAAGTAAAAATATAGGAGGGGGAACTATTAAAGAAGGGAAGTATAAAGGAGGGGGATGTATAACGGGAGAGGAAGCATAACGGAGGGGGAAGTATAAAGTAGGGGAAGTACAAAGGAGGGAAAGTATAACGGGAGAGGAAGCATAACGGAGGGGGAGTATAAGGAGGGGAAGTACAAAGGAGGGAAAGTATAACGGAGGGAGAAGATTTTTTGTCCAAAAAAAAAAAATTTTTTTTTTAACTTTTCTGAGTTTTTCTTTAGAAATTTTTAAAGTTCTTTTTTTTTTCAAAAAATTTTTGGGTTTTTATTTTTTCAAAAAACAATTTTTTGAAAACAAAAAAAAAAAATTTGTTTAGGGCGTAAAATGTTCCGGAAAATTATAACTTTCAACAGACATATCTCCGCCATTTTTTGGAAATAATTCAAAAAACGCTCTCCTACATTCTTGTTCACCGACTAAGGAAGATGGTGTAATTTGGTGAAAATCGGTTCAAAACTGAGGCCGTGAAGGGTTCCGGAAAAATGCAACGGACGGCCGGCCGGCACCACAGACAAAGTTGAGATCCGTTAAGATCAATATTCGAATTGACCCTCCGGGGTCTGGAAAATCTTCCCAAAAACCCGACGTCGAGGGTATCACAATAACTTCTTTAAGGAAGTTAAAAATTCAAACCTTTTTTGTACAAAGGTAATATAGAGACTTAATGGATTGTAAATATATATTTTTAATAAAAATTGATAGAAAATGGCCGACAAAAAAAGAAAAAAATCCACTTTTTTTGGTAAGAAACTGAAAAAATGGTCCATTTAACGAATTTTGTTTTCCCAAAAGATAAAAAAATCCTTTTTTAAAATACAAAGATTTTTAAACTTGAAAATGCCTAAAGCTTTTTTTGATTTTTGCAAAAATGGAGGACAATTATAAGAATTATTTTCCATTAGTAGGGAGAAATTCGGGCTTTTTACCCCTGTGCCGTGTAGCCTAGCTCGGCGAAGACTCTCATTTTTTCCACCTCAAATCAAAACTTTTTGATGTTAAGGATAAAAACCTATGACGAGGAAGTTCCCTCGTTCAGACTAGTACGTTTCAAAAGAAATTACGCATTCATTGAACCCATTCATTAAAAAAAAATTAACTTTACATAATAAATGGACAGTTTGAAAATTAAAGGAAATTGGGGCATTTATATTGGTAAATTTAATTACCTCAAAAAAGCCCTTTTTCTTAAATATTTTTTTTATAATTGACCAGCAAATAACCGGTTAACTCGTACATCTTTTCTTTGTAATAGTTGTCCCTCTACAAGGACAATAAAATTCATAATTGTTTTACCAATTACAATACCGTTTTCAATTAATTACCATTTCGTGCAGAGCTGAGGGCGAGAGGTGACCGTATTTAACCTATGAATATTGAAAATTTATAGATTTATCTGGAAAAGCGTGATAGTAGGGGACTGGGGAAAAAAAACGATTTGTTAATTTAAGGGCAATCAGCAATTAAAAATCCCCGAGTTTTTTTTCCCTCTTTTTCACGTTAATAATAAATTTAAAAAAAAAGGAAATCCATCTTTGGATTATTCATAAACTGTGGAGTCTTAAGCTATTATCAAAACGCCGTTTGGAGTTCGAGGGACGAACTGGGAGGAAGGTGGGGTCAAAAGAAAATATGCTCAGATATCGACGGTGACAATCAATAATCGCTTAGGGTCGTGAATCTTTTAAAAATTCTTCTTTTATTATCATTCTTTTCGGGCCATTATATTAGTCGCCCAGATCATTAATAATAAAATTAATTTCGTAAAAAGTCGATTCTCCTAAGTTACTTATAAGACACAGCTGTAATTTCGTGATTTCACCTATGAAATAAGAAGGAAGATTTGATTTAAAAAATGGTTGTTTATCAAGAGGTATTTGCCTGATGGAATACGGAAGTAAGACAGACGGAAAGCCGGCGGCCGGCTGCGGTCGGAAAGGGCGCAGAGATTTGTATTAGGAACCACCTGCTCTCGAATCATCTACCTTCCTGAAAGAATCTCTTCCCGAAAGAGATAATTATCGAGGCACACGACCCAGGCCACAAGCCTCATATAAATCAACTCGGTTCCTCTTAAACTCGTATACACTCCTATTATCCCTTTATTACATCTATATTCCTTTTCATCCAGCTTACAGCAATCTCAATATTTTGGGGCGTTGACTGTAGAGCTCCGCCAAAAGGTTGGCTCGCGGTGAGGATTACAGAGATTGGCTAAGAAATGAAGAGAAATAAGGGAAAATTTTTCGGCATTTCTAGCACTTTCAAAAATGAATCCAAAAGTGACATCCTAAGTACCAAAAACGAAGATCAGGTGAAGGTTTTAGTTTTTCTTTTCTCTTTTCTCGCGAAAAACTAAAAAAAAGTACTAGTTTGAAGAGCTTCCAACGAAAACTTCCTAAAAGAGAAGAAGAATATTATAAAGGGGGAAGTATTAAGGAGGGGGGAGTATAAGGGAGGGAAAGTATAAAGGAAGGGAAGTATAAAGGAGGGGAAGTATGTATAATTTCAAGTAGTTACTTTTGAATTTAGATCAATTTTCCTTTTTTTCCCGAAAAATTTGCTAAGTTATTTTTCCAATATTTATTTTTAAGACAAATTTTCTATTATTTTTTTCAAGAAATTTTTTTTGAAAAATTTGTAAAAAAGTACTAGTTTGAAAACCTTCCAACAAAAACATCCTCAAAGAGAAGTAAAAATAAGGAGGGGGGAGTATAACGGAGGGGGAAACTACCAAGGAGGGGGAAGTATAACGGAGGGGAACTACAAAGGAGAGGGAAGTATAACGGAAAGGGAATTTTTTTTTTATTCGAAAAATTATCTAAGTTTTTTAAAGCCGTTTTTTTTTCAAAAAATTTTCTTTCTTTTTTAAATTTACAGGGTTTTTTTTTCAAACAATTTTTTAAGTATCAAGGTAAAAATAATGGGGTTTTTACCCAAGGGAGGTCCTTCTCGTAACGGGTGGAGTTACGAAATTTCTCCCTGCTAAAATGATAATTAATGTAGAAAAATGATAATTTTTTTACACCAAAAATTCTTAAAAAATAAGGAGTAATTCGTGAAAATTTGGTAAATATGGGACGAATTTTTAAAATTTCAAACAGACGTATCTCCGCCATTTTTTCGAAATTCTAAAATCGCTCTCGTTGCAAATACATATTCTTTAACTATTTAGGAAGATAGTGTAGAAATTTGGTGAAAATTGGTTCAAAACTGTGGCCGTAAAGTGTTCCGAAAAAAAAGGCTACCGGCCGTAGCCCGAACCACAAATTTAAGATTGGTATCGATTTGACCCTAAGGGGTCTGGAAGACCCTTCACTGAAAACCCGACATGGAGGATAAAACAATACATCTTAAGTTAAAAGGCATTCCATTTCTTGTAAAGAGGTGATAAAGAATGAAAAAAACCTCTTTTGACACTGATCCCACGAGGTTTGGAGACCCAATTCCCTAAACCATCTCTCAAGGGTATCACAATAAATTTCTTTTCGACAAAGATTAATTTGAACCTAGGTCATCACTTTAATAGTACTTGCATAGTTCCAAGAGGGTCAGTTTCTGGCTAAATAAAAATGAGATTTTATTAGGATTACGATTTTATCTGAAGAAGAATGGTGAAGTGGGGAGAGGAATATAAAAGTGATAAAATCCAGCTGGATGACAGGTGGAGCAGGTGAACGTGAACCGGGGGTGGCCTCATTACAAAGAATCAGGTCTTGTGTCTGGCACGCACTCTTCCCCCCTTCTTCACCCACTTCAATTCCTCCACATCTTTTTATGTTCATTCACATTTCACGCTTTAACACCTCGGTTTTAACTAAAAGATTCATAAAAAGTGATCTAGCGAATCAACGCTCATCTTGCAGTACCTTTCAATGCAGTACACAGGGAATACTAGCTCATTGGCGGAATATTCGTTACTTCTTCATATGCGACAGACTGGGCTGAAGTTTTAGCCAACTTTCAGCTTCAGATTCTCTGTCTACCTTTTTTTCTGCCCCAAGTCATGAACAATCTCTAGTTAAAAAGAGGTATCATAAATCATTAAAAGCATACTGTCCCAACTGTACTGACCCAAAAGATGCAGATAGCAGAAAGATGAAGAAAACCAAACAGCATATCAAATATCGCCTCATGATTTGAAGACAAAATTTTCAATTTACTGACAATCCATATCAGGCGAAAAAACCGTTAAATATAACCTAACGGTGGGACTGTCGTGAGGGCTAATCGGTGACGGGTTGGAGGGGTATCACAAGGGAGGGAAATGGGTAATAACAGCTGTGGTGGATCCCAGGTGTAATGCGCGGGAGACCAGTGATTTGTGTGAGTTGGACATATCTAATTCAGTGATGATTCACCCACAACTCCGACCTCTATACTTAAGTTGAGGGGGTATAAAAAAAATAATGACCCTGCGGTAGCAGGGACCAAAAGGTAGATTTTTTCATGATTAAAATTAAAATAATGTATAAACAAAAAATATAATTATGTTATAAAAATGATGATATAAGAAAAATTGCGCCACTGAGCCCCTAGAAAAACATCTGATAATTTATTAATAAAATATTTAATAATTTCCCGGTATAAATTCAAATTTTTTTTAAAGTTTAGCTAGTTCAATATTTGCGCCTGGCTCGTCCAAACCTGCTTTAATTAATTTTTACACGCCCTCGCAGAGGTCTTTAAGTTTTTTTTTGCAAAAGGACTAGGATTTCAATAGAAAATGCCAATTTTGTCTTTTAAGCCCTAAGTAAAGTAGGTGAATCGCTGGTCCGATTTCAGCCATTAACGAACTCGTCCGAGCTATTGATAAAAACTCTAAATACCGGATATCGTCACCCTCACATTAAAATTGCTCCAGTTATCGTGCTAATACATATATACAGGGTGTCCGGAAACACATGGCAAGCGTCTGGGAGAGCGTTAAAAAGTGGTTTTACGAAAAAAAGTTAAATGTAAACCCCCCTTAATTTAAATCAAAGAATTTGATGGTGTAGTTTCAAATCCGCCTGGATATACAGGGTGTCCAGACACAACCTAACTTCGTTATTTCAAATGAGAACCCCTATTTTTTATTTCAGATTCGCAATCTACGCAAAATTTCAAGTAGATTTAAGTACTCATATGACAATTTTGGACAACTTTTAAAAAATGTCAAAATTTAGCGTTTTTTGCGCTAAAATCCGTTAAAATTGACCTAGGAGACTCATTTTTTTTTTTAATTCACTTATTTTTCCCGAAGAATCCAACTGTCTCAAATTGAGCATCTTCGCATTCTGCATCACGAGATTTCGTCGCTAATGGCCTTTTTTCAAGTTAGAACCCAAATTTTTAGTTCAGAAATGAAAATTAGCACTTGTTGAAAGGAATTTTTCTTTCGGACCACAAATTTTGAAAGAGCTACAGCGTCTTTTGTGTTATGCATCAAAAATTAAAATTCGGTCAACAAATCGCTAATTTCCATTTTTGAAGTATGGAATTTGGAGTTAAACTTGAAAAAAGGCCATTAGCGACGAAATCTCGTGATGCAGAATGCGAAGATGCTTAAATTTGAGACAGTTGGATTCTTCGGGAAAAATAAGTGGAATTAAAAAAAAAACGAGTCTCCTAGGTCAATTTAACGGATTTTAGCGCAAAAAACGCTAAATTTTGACATTTTTTAAAAGTTGTCCAAAATATCATATGAGTACTCAAATCTACTTGAAATTTTGCGTAGATTACGAATCTGAAATAAAAAATAGGGGTTCTCATTTGAATAACGAAGTTAGGTTTTGTCTGGGACACCCTGTATATCCAGGCGGATTTTAAACTACACCATCAAATTCTTTGATTTAAATTAAGGGGGGTTTACATTAACTTTTTTCGTAAAACCACTTTTTAACGCTCTCCCAGACGCTTGCCATGTGTTTCCGGACACCCTGTATATATATAAACTTGGTACATTACAATAGGTAGATTTTTGAAGAAAAGAAATCTACTAAAAGAGGCGTATACTAATGGGATGTCAGGCCCTTTTTAGGGATAGAAATTTTATCGTAACTAAATACTCCACTACGGTTTTGGTGAAAAGGATAAACTTTCTATTTATCAACTCCTCCCTGAATTGGCTTCTGTTGAAAAATAATACAAAAAGGGCTTCCTTCGACATTTTGCTGCAACTCGATATGAACCTACCCTCCTTTGTTTATGGTTCGTTATCACCGTAGTTTGTTATCACCGGAGGTTTCTTGCTATCAGTACACGCTTGAAAATCCGCGCTCAACCAAGTGGATCTTTGATAAAAACCCCACGGTCATTCTAAAGTCATGGCCATTTTTAGAATCAATTTTTACTTTGAAAACTTGATTTTCTAATTTCTTATCTTTTTAAAACTGACGTTTCTTTCTCCAGAATGTCGACACCTTTATCTTTCTGCCAAAACGTCGACAAAACGGAAAAAAAAAAACGATTTTCTTGTTTTCAATCTAATTAATCTAACGAAACGAAATGGGTCGAGCCGCCAATTACAAGAAGTAATTACGAAATCGTTAATTTTTAATGACAATTTCGAACAATTGAAGTCGCCCGCTTCGAAATGAAAAATCCTTGAAGATTATTTATCAAAAAATGCTATTGTTAATAATAATTTTAGATAAAATAAAAAAAACAATTATTTTTAAAAGATTTATTTTTCTATACAGTACGAATTCGCTCTTTCAGGAGACAAATTTATTTTTAAGGCAACCTTGGTGTTTGTTTTATTAAAAACAAAAAAAAATTTATCTACAATGCTTAATACAATATCACAAAAAAAATTCTAAACTACATACAAAAAAAGGCATTTGGAAAAATGTCTTCGTTGCTTTAATTTTTTTGGGAAAATTTTTTCCACTTGTATTATCCATTTTCTTTGGTTTACTAGCTGATTTAGGGTCAAAAAAACCTTGTTTTCGGTGCAGTTAGAGAGACTCGTGTGCCAATTTTACAAAAAGTCTCTTTAAAAATATTTAATACAAATTTAGGAACAAAAATATACAATAACTTTTAAACGGGACTTAAGTCACCTAGAAGTTTCTTTTTTTTAAAAATAATGCTATAAGCAATCTCTATATTAAGGACGGAATGATTTTGGTCCCCTTTATTTACATTTGGCATAAGTCTTGCAGGCCTAAGCCTGTAAAAGCTGTACAGGGTTATAACTAGAATGACTTTCAAAACTCATCCTTTGACTATTTTGAACCCCTTGAGGGGTTGTGTTTTTTTAAAAACAAAAATTATGACTGTAGTCGACTAGACTAACAAAACCAGACTTTAAAACAAAAAAATTATAGTGGTAACAGTGAGGTTGCCATTAAATTCTGTGAAAAGGGGATCCTTTTCTAGTTGCCCTTTTTAACCGCATAGGCAACATTTTTGTGCACAAATTGTGCAGAGCGCGGTAACTTAGACTTTGGAAGAACCGTTGTTTTAGAAAGGGGAGAGTTCATTTTGATGCGTAATCTTCTTCTTTTTTGATGCGAGACCATTCTTTTTCGTGAGGTGTGGTCGTGTCTGGAGTCCATGGTTTGACGTTGCTGTCTCCCGGCCATGCGGCGCTAGGGTGTTGGCTTTCGCGGTGTCTCCTCAAATCGACTTTGCGCTGGAACGCTTTTCGCAGAGTCCGCACGCGAAAGGCTTGTATCCGGTGTGTTTCCTCATATGCGTTATCAAATTCGATGACTGCGAAAACGCTTTCGAACACACAACGCATTTGTGCGGCTTCTCACCTAGAAAAATAGAAATTTTACATGTTGATCACTATGGCATGACAAGTACCCATAAAACCCTGGATCGATTCCGTTAATCACAAGACTCTTTTTTATTTGTCGAGTCGGAAACCGTCTAATGGACCGGAAATTATTAATTCAGGGTACGTTTTGGCTCCCTTTTTGTTGTAGATTGGCGCATTTTTAAATTAACGTGACAATTAACACAAACAACTCTTTTCGACCTCAATCATCTTCTCAAACAAACAGGTTGCCGTTTTTCTATCTCTTTACCGTATTTATGGAAGTTTTGTGGCCAAAAAAAAATTACACTCCAGGGTTGGAATGAGGCTGAGTCGTCACGCTCGGTGTAACGCTCATTCGGTTAAAGTCGGCTCAAGTCAAGAATGTGGGTAGTGAATGACAATGACCCCTCACGCTCGGTGTAACGCTCATTCGGTTAAAGTCGGCTCAAGTCAAGAGTATGGAAGTAAATGACACTGACCCCTCACGCTCGGCGTGTAATGCTCATTCGGTTAAAGTCGGCTCAAGTCAAGAGTGTGGATAGTAAATGACACTGACTCACGCTCGGTGTGTAACGCTCATTCGGTTAAAGTCGGCTCGAGTCAAGAGTGTGGGTAGTAAATGACACTGACCCCTCACGCTCGGCGTGTAACGCTCATTCGGTTAAAGTCGGCTCAAGTCAAGAGTGTGGGTAGTAAATGACACTGACCCTCACGCTCGTGTAACGCTCATTCGGTTAAAGTCGGCTCAAGTCAAGTGTGGGTAGTAAATACACTGACCCCTCAGCTCTGTGTAACGCTCATTCGGTTAAAGTCAAGAGTGTTGTAGTAAATTACATGACCCTCACGCTCGGCGTGTAACGCTCATTCGGTTAAATCGGCTCAAGTCAAGTGTGTGGGTAGTAAATGACACTGACCCTCAGCTCGTGTAACGCTCATTCGGTTAAAGTCGGCTCAAGTCAAGTGTGTGGTAGTAAATACACTGACCCCTCAGCTCGTGTAACGCTCATTCGGTTAAAGTCAAGAGTGTGTAGTAAATGACATGACCCCTCACGCTCGGCGTGTAACGCTCTTTCGGTTAAAATCGGCTCAAGTCAAGTGTGTGGGTAGTAAATGACACTGACCCTCAGCTCGTGTAACGCTCATTCGGTTAAAGTCGGCTCAAGTCAAGTGTGTGGGTAGTAAATTACATGACCCCTCAGCTAAGTGTAACGCTCATTCGGTTAAAGTCAAGAGTGTGATAGTAAATACAATGACCCCTCACGCTCGGCGTGTAACGCTCATTCGGTTAAAGTCGGCTCAAGTCAAAAGTGTGGATAGTAAATGACACTGACCCCTCACGCTCTGCGTGTAACGCTCTTCGGTTAAATCGGCTCAAGTCAAGAGTGTGGGTAGTAAATGACATGACCCCTCACGCTCGGCGTGTAACGCTCATTCGGTTAAAGTCGGCTCAAGTCAAGAGTGTGGGTAGTAAAGACTGACCCCTCACGCTCGGCGTGTAACGCTCATTCGGTTAAAGTCGGCTCAAGTCAAGAGTGTGGGTAGTAAATGACACTGACCCCTCACGCTCGGCGTGTAACGCTCATTCGGTTAAAGTCGGCTCAAGTCAGAGTGTGGGTAGTAAATGACACTGACCCTCACGCTCGGTGTGTAACGCTCATTCGGTAATTCGGCTCAGTCAAGAGTGTGGGTAGTAAATGACACTGACCCCTCAGCTCCGTGTAACGCTCATTCGGCAAAGTCGGCTCAAGTCAAAAGTGTGGCTAGTAAATGAGACTGACCCGTCACGCTTGGGTTTGAGATTCGTTTGAATCCTCAGAGTTCGTTCTTTTTTATGACGAGTTCCAAGGATTTGTTTTGTCTTTTGCGTAAAGAACTCCGCCTTTAGGCACTTCACAATCGAAAAATGCTTCTGCGTTTTACAAACTGAAAGTTATGTCATCGACCGAAAGTGAATCAATTTTTCCGGTTTAAAAAATGTTTGAATAACTGCGGCTGGATAGGGGTTGACCTTGGTAGAGATGCGGGCTGCATATGGCAAAGGACTTCGACAACAAACGGAGAGTTGAAAAAAAATAATCGACCACGTCGCGTACGCCTGGCGACAAATCACCTACTACAACACCACGAAAATGAGGGTACCAAAATTAAACACGACATGACAAACCGTGCAGGTGGGATTTCTTTTAAAGGTAACTGTTTGATTTTAAATCCGGCATAGGGGCTCTGAAACCAATGCAGGAAGTATCGCACTTTTTCTCACAAAGAATTCTTCTGTTGGTTTTTTGAAAATTAGGTCATTCAATATGCTGTGAAATCGAAAAAAAAAAATTGTTCTCGAAATTACAATTAACCGATAACTTATTAATAATCGACGAGGCTTTTACGAAGGAGATCGATTTATTTTCTAAAGCAGAAAATTAAAAAAAAGATAAACACATGTCCAGGCTTGCGAGACGAAAAATAAAAGCAGGAGAGGTGGATGGAATAAAATGAAGTATTCAGCATGTAATTGTATATGGGAAATGGCGTGCTTACGGAACGTGACTACTAATACAAGATTTAAAACACTTATGTGTCTTCGGAGATTCTAACCCGAACATTACCGCGGACTGTAAGCGAGGAGTTTTATCGATTATTCAACGTGTGTTTAATCGATTGCGCTACACTATTCAATATCCATTTAATATTTTCCGTTATAAATTGAGAGAAATCTAAAAAAGCTATGGCGGCGTCAATTAGTATCAATAAAGACGCCTTAATCAGTTTTAATTTGACGGTTTAAGTGGAAGCCATTGCGGGTCATCATCCAATCAAGTCTTTGTGTCATCGTCCGATTTATGATTTCGAATGGGAGACTTCGGGGAAAGAAAGGAAGTCGAAATTTATCGATTTTAATTGTCATTTCTTGATTGTTTCCATTTTCGACTGGCATTAGCACTTTAGAAGGGCAACGGGCCGTTATCAATAACCTAAGTGTGTTTACAGATACCAAAGGGAGCGGGACACGTTTCACTGAAATCAATTATCTTTATTACTTAGGGAATCGATTTACCCCTCAATTCATTATTTCCATTTTAAAGCTTTATTTAAAAACGGCTCTTTATGCTTAATATTCATATTTGTCTCTCATATCTAGCAATGATAGCAATTTTTTGATGGGCGATCAAAACACCTCCCGGCCTGGTTGAAATCCCTGGGAATTTTCTTTTCCGCAAGTCATCATCATCTCAGAGCAAGAACAACCTTTCTGGGCGTTTCTGCCATCGGCACCCTTTTCACTGGGTTCCAGGCTTTTTCCACTATAATACTGCAAGTTTTCAATGGCTTGGTCTGAGAACGCTTAAGCAGCGTCCAGACTGCTAGTGACAAGGTTTAGCTTGAAGCGGCGAACGTTCGGGCGGACAATGCCTAGTCTCACAAGCCCCCCCGCCAAACCTTGTCGGTACATCAACGGCATCGCTTATTCGGCTCGAGTGCGTATCGCCCCAACACACGATTGGAGCAAACTCTGAATGCTGCAAATGCAAATAACCCGGCTTTATCGGATTTACTGGAGTTTTTCTCTATCGTAGGGGCTAGCGCTTTCGTGCGACTTAGTGCGTTCGTCTCGGCCTTTTGGCCCTTTGGTATTTTTGGGCTGATTTTTGAGGCAATCCAGGGTCATTTCGTACGCTAAAGAATGAAAGAAATCTCACCTGTATGGATGTAAGTGTGTTTCTTCATGTCGGACTTCTGATGGAACCTCTTCCCGCAGTACTGACAAGGGTAAGGCCGGGTATCCGAATGTATAAGAAGGTGGGTCGAAAGCGTCGAACTTCTTTTAAACGTTTTCCACATTGTTGACACTGAAATAAAAAAATTAAATTCAATTAACAGAAAAGAATAGACACGTGTCACCCAGTTCTTTCATAAGACGATGAATAATAAAATGCAACAGGCATTTTTAGTAATTACATCGATTAATCAATACTTGAAAAGGGAAAAAAGTGATTCATGATATAATTTACACTTTACCTGAAAGCTTCGTTCGGGCGTGTGTGTGGGTGTGCTCGGAAGTGAGTTCGTCGTCGTGCTGATGGAGCCTGGGAGGGCTGTGAAGTTGTACGATATGCCCGGACTTCTCGCACATCGACCACGGCGACCAGATTTCGACCGGCTTACGCGGTTTCATCGACAGATTCAACGGCATCTCTTCATCACTTTCCTCCTTCATTATTTCCGTATATTTTTCTGCTAAAGGATTATTTATGACTTCAACGATTCTCCAAATTTTACCTATTTTCGTCTTTTCGGGCGTACATCCCATTTCGGATCCTGCTCTATGCGGACTTAAATCTACTGGTTCTTGACTAGCGGGTGAATAAGGTATGAACAAACCATGATGCCATAAATATGGCATAAATGGAAATCCTCCGCCAAATTCTGAAATTTCATAAACATAAATACTCTGGAGATCTGACCTTTTTTTCCCCCCATCTCAAGATAAATGAGGCGCTCCGGTACGAAGGGCGAACTCGACAAAACGTAGTTTCGAGATATTCGCATTTTAAAGTTTTCTGTTAAGGGCGAACTCGACAGAAAAGTCACTCTCTGGAATTTTCGTGGCGAGATTTTAGATTTTATAGAATCATAGAGGAAAGGGTTTTTTTAAAAATTTTCGAATATTTTTTACGATTATTAATTCACAAAATGTATATATTTTTATTTCGTGGCGGTGAGCTGTTCCAAGAGGAGTGGGGCTCCCGGAAAAGGAGTGGGGGTAGTGGACTAGGATACGAGTTCGCCCTTCGTACCCGCTCGGATATCGCAGTTAATTTCATATCGGTTTTTACGTATTTTAAAGGGGAAAAAGGGCAAACTCAATATAAAAATTACATGGGTGTATTCTTCAAAAGGTCTAGAATCTGAAAATGAAAAAAAAAAATTTGTCCGATGTCGAGTTCGCCCTTCGTACCCGGAGCGCCTCAAATCTCAAAATTTTAGTTCTTTTTTTATGTAAAAACCGACTCGATGTTAATGACCGATGCATCTGTTCCATAAATAACTCCTTTTTTTTCTTCCGGGTTTTAAATTTGAAAAGAAGTTGGAAATATTGGTTCAGGTGCTTCGATTATTCAAAATGTACATAAATATTTAAATTTTTTTTAATTAAACACAAAACATCAATTAAAGTCTTAAAAAAATGGAGGGACGTAAGATGAATGCTTACCAGATTTAATGGCGGAAGAGTGATGGATGACGGGATGGTATTCGGGACTCTCCAATATGGTGGCGGTGGCGTCCCTGAAGGTGGGGTGATGGGGTGATTCGGAGGCAATCGTGGTGCCCCTTCCAGCATTCTAAAATTTTAAAAAATTATAAAAACGTCAAACGTCAATTTAAAAAAAAACATTTTTTAATTTTTTTGACACAAATCAGATAAATCGGATGGGTCTAAGAGACTAAAAGCCTGTCACCTCATGACAGGCTATGACTATTTTCGAAATCGATATAAGGGACAATCACTGTCCTAATGCTCGAAAATCGATCTCTGCCATTAACGAAGATCGATCTCCCTTCGACGAAGATTTGTGGGGGTGGGATAAATCGGACGTAATTTATTTTCGGTAAACAAGATTTCTCTAAAATTGGGTCAGTCTAAAATTATAAAAAAAAATCTTTAATGGGAGCAGTGATAAAATAGAAGACGAGGATGAAAGTGAAGCCGCGAGGCAGGTGGTTCTTCACCTGTTCTCTGGCGGCCACGTGCCTTCACCAGTTCCTTTTTATACCTTGTTACCTCCTTTTCAAACGGTCCTTTTTGTTTACCCTTTCGGTTTTTTAACGCCTTTTTAATGGGTTAAACTCTGACGAAATTCGGCAATTGAAATATCTTTTTCTTTACAACCCAACAGTGTTTTTAGTAACAAAAAAAAAATTTTTTATACCATAATCATCGAGGGAGAAAATACCAAAAACAAATAAATTTGAGCCCCCAGGGTTGTTTTAGATTCCTGAATTATTAATAAACTCATTTACCCTTCTCCCTCACCCCCGACCGTAAATCTCATATAATCGATAAAGTAAAATTGTAAAATTCCTTGTTTGCACACAAAAGACGAAAATTGGAGGCCGAAATCCGAGCGTTTTTCCCCCTTTTTGAATAGTTAACGAAAAACTAGAGACTAATTACGATAGGTATAAATAATCAAAGACTTAAGGCGAATAATTGTTCGTCTTGATTTTATTCGCCGAGACATGCACGATTCTAATAATAAAAAAAGAAAGCATTTAATTATTAACGGAATAATAGTCCACTTTGCATCCGACTGGAACGTCAGACAAATTATTATTATCTTCCTTTTATGTATTTATCACTTCCATTTATTATTCTTTCAAGTAATTATTATAAAGAAAAATATGAGAAAATGATTTTTTTTCTCTCTAATTTATGTTGTTTTAGTATCAATAATTAAAATATTAATAATTAATGTTCCTGTATTTCTGGTTAAAATCAGTAAAATTGTCGAATTTTTTTAAATGCTCATTTCAGCAAGTCGACGCGTTAACACTGGACAAGTCATTTTTTGTCAGTTTTGAGTTAGCCATTGTTTCTGATGGTAAATGTTGTGGAAATCGAATTCCGTTGGTAGTTTAACCCTATTACCAACAGAAAACGGGTAGTTCACGATTTAGCCAACAGGAGATGCATAAATTCCATTGAATCGAATTGCGTTGGTAGTTTAACCGTATTACCAACAGAAAACGCGTAATTCACGATTTAGCCAACAGGAATGCATTGATTCCATTGAATCGAATTCCGTTGGTAGTTTAACCCTATTACCAACAGAAAACGGGTAGTTCACGATTTAGCCAACAGGAGATGCATAAATTCCATTGAATCGAATTGCGTTGGTAGTTTAACCGTATTACCAACAGAAAACGCGTAATTCACGATTTAGCCAACAGGAGATGCATTGATTCCATTAAATCGAATTCCGTTGGTAGTTTAACCTATTACCAACAGAAAACGAGTAGTTCACGATTTAGCCAACAGCAGAGCATTGATTCCATTAAATCGAATTCCGTTGGTAGTTTAACCCTATTACCAACAAAAACGCGTAGTTCACGATTTAGCCAACAGGTAATGCATTGATTCAAATGAGAAATGATTCCTTTGGCTCTCCTGAAAACCTTAGAAAAATGACTTGTCCGGTGTTAGAATTAACGCGACAAGTGCTATAAAGGACCGTTAAGGGTTTCTCTTTGTGTTCACTAATTTCAATGGCCAAACAGACCAATTCCCACAGCTAAAAAACCGATGCCTCCATTAACCAAATTATTGTCTATAAAATGGAAATTTCATAATGAATTGATCAACCTTGAATTTTCCCAAAAAAATGTATAGTTGAATTTCAAATTAATCTTGATTGAATATTAAAATCTTGAGTAAACGCTAATGAGTATTCTAATTTATAAGAAACCTACGGAATAGTAGGTTTTATTTTAACAAAAATAGACAATGTCAAACTCAGGGTCAATAGCAAAAGAAACAAATTTATGTGTGAAAATGAAAGCGAAAATTTTTTGGCAATTTGAATTTTGTTCTTAATCACTATTGTTTAACTGAATTGTCGTAGAAAAAGCAACAGTTTAAAATTAGGCAGAGAGCTTAAAAAAAAAATTTAATATCTTCGAGATCTATTTTGGAGACTTTTCTCTGATGTCGGTCTGGATCTTTGACTTTCGGATGCTTGAGAATCGAGAGTTACGTCTGAAAATGTCTGACCTAACGAACTATCCATGGGGTTGTAGACGCCTTGATAATAAAGCCTTTCTAGCTCGTCGTAGTAGGAACGCCCTGTTTTTTCCTTTCCCCGTAAAACTTTCGGCGTTGTAGTTAGGACAAGGACGTAAGCAGAGGCCGAAAACGTCGTCACAAAAATCCATATCGAGATCCGTTTCGTGGCACGTATATGTCCCGCGACTCGTGCGGAAACTACTTCCGGCTCCCTGGTACGTAAACCGGGGCGTTGCTGAATTTGGCGCACTGCCCTGGACGAATTGGCCTCGAATGTTGGAGCTTAGATGCTGACGGTGTCTGTCGAAGTCGCTCCTTTGACCTGGGATGGAGTCCTCCGAATAACCACGGTCCAAACGCTTCTCTTGTTTTCTACCCTTTTGACCACGGTCCATCGCACCAGGGAGGCCAACGGAATCCAAAATAAATAACTCTTTTAAATTTTCTTTTAAACACATGTTTATTTTTTAAGTTCTCTTTTCCTCAAGAGAAGTTATTGGATTACCCTCCATATTTCTGGGTAGGGTCTTTTAGAACCCAAGTTCAGAAGTTAATTTTGAGAAACCCGATAATCAGGTCATCTGGAGGTTTTTCAAACTTCACCATTGAGTACTTTTTCTCAAAAAAGGTACAAATATATATCGTCGCGTTAGTTCTAACACCGGACAAGTCATTTTTCCAAGGTTTTCAGGAGAGCCAAAATACGATTAATTTCTCATTGGAATCAATGCATACCTGTTGGCTAAATCGTGAACTACGCGTTTCTGTTGGTAATAGCGTTAAACTACCAACGGAATTCGATTCTCCACAAAATTTACCCTCAGAAACTATGCCTAACTCAAAATTGATAAAAAATGACTTATCCGGTTAGAACTAACGCGACGAATATATAAAAAGTGTTTCCCGCAAAAA
>JACGAQ010002118.1:0-45963 GCA_014119065.1 Orius insidiosus | reverse complement strand
ACCCACAATATGAGCCAAATGGCTTTTTTCGTTCCACCCGCAATACTCCAATCTGTAGGCACCCGTGAAATAGTCTTTTAATGCAATTTCTCAATTTATAACACGATTTATCTTCTTTGAATGATAGAGGTTTCTCTTCAAACGAGACGATTATTCGTAATTTTTTCATAAACTAAAATTTTCGTGGTTTTTTGTTTTTGCCTCGTATCGTTCCTGACTTTAATATTTGAAAGGATTCGAATAAGTGGTTGTTGTAATTAAAAATATATGGCACTCATTTCCTTCGGGTTTAATCATGAGAAATGTTTAATGGCTCGATTGATCGGGCAGATGTGATGGCATTTTTATTTTGTTTTATTTATTTTTTAGTATAGCAAAAGTCTCGAATGAATCAACTTAACGACGTGCGAAAAATAAAAATTGTACTTTTCTTCAGGTACCAAAAAAAAAAAAAGACTTGCTTATTGAACGGTCAGACTTTTCTCAGTCAAAAGAAGAAGTGCAAAAACCTGCTAAAAATGGGATTTCTCAGCCAAAAGTGCAAAAAAAATTGCAAAAATTGCGGGAGGGGGTTTCTCCTGCGAAAATTTTATTAAAACTTCCAAAAATTCGGTATCAGAGGTTTTAATGGCTGGATTACTCCCTTATCCGATAAACTCGTAGATAATAAGAACGCCTAATTAGCTTCCATTTTCACCCGAAGTTTTCCTAACTTTTCTTGTAACACTCTGTTGATCGCATTTAAATGATTTTTTGGGCCCAAAAAGCCATCTTTTTTCTATTTCTGGGAATTTTTGTTGTATTTCGCAAGAGAAACATTTTTTCAGGAGTTTTTAGTAGTCTTTAAGATTTTTTAAGTACAAAAACACTCCTTTTAACCAAAATTTTAGTTTTTTATTTGATCTTCGGTTCAAAAGTCACCCGTTTTACCCGCTTTCCGAGCGTTTTCTTCAGTATTTTGATTTTCTTGGTATACCATTTCGTATGAGAAACTTTTTTGTGAGTTTTTAGTAGTCTTTAAGACTCTTACGGCCACGCCTCTGAAGATTTTATTGCAGGTTTAAAATGAAGTATTTGGTTTTACGGTTATTTAAATAGGTGAAAATAATTTTATTTATTTTATTATTGCCGCCATTAGGGTATTTGTTATTAATTATTTTCTAATCATAGAACATGTGTTACAGGGAGGAGCTAGCGATGAAGATAGGATTAACAGAAGCAAGAATTCAGGTATGTTGAATAGCACAATCAATAAATTATTAATCTTAGAAAGATCTTTCCCTTTACAAACGTTAATTATTTTACCTTTTCATCCGTTTTTCCGTGACTGAAAGATTTTTCTGAATAGAGTTGAACAGCTCGCCGCCGGTTGGCTTTAGAAAATTTCTCTAATTGTATTTTTACGAATCGTAATTTGTGATAATTTTCGTAAGGGGCTTTTTTTCCCTTCTCCCTTTTATAAATGATTTTAAAAATTTACTTTTTCCGGCTCTTAATTTCTTACCTCCCACCACGTTTTTTGATTACTTTTGCCCCTCCTCTTTTTTTACTGTACGCGGCCTTTTGATTTTTCGACTACTTGTTAGATTTCGAAAGCGCTTCCGTTCCCGTAAATGGCCTAATTGTACAAGTCGAACAAATAGTAAAAGCCATAATGAATATTGATGATCCGCTTCATCATTCATCATCCTAAATAGATCGAGTTGAGGACAAGGCTCCCGAAGCTATCAATCTGCTCTTGACCGCGATTGTTGATCCTGCTACCTGCTTCATTAATAACTAGTTTAGACTTCCAACTATATTTATTAAATTTAACCCAACATTTCCTGTTCAAAAAAAAAAAATTTTTGAAGTCATTAACTTTCAACGTATTTCCAATCAATCAAGATTTTTAGATACTCGATTAATTACCAATCTAATCAACACTCGCTTAATTATTTTTTATTACTTTCCAAAGTTTAAAAAAATACTTTGCTTACGTAAAATACACAGTTCTATAAAAATGCTAATTTTTTTATCGTTCCCGTTATTATAATTAAGGGGTGATTTGTAATTAATTAGCACTCTTGAGTCGGATAAGGTAAACAGATAAGGAATAAGGTCAAAAATTTGCAATTGATTATCTGATATGTAAATTGTTGTGTTTACTTAATAAAAGTTTGGCTACTTTAGCAGAGAGGAAATTAAAAATGTGGTGTAAAAAATGTGGTTTCTTAGCACAAAAACTAAGAAAACCTTAAAATTACGTACTAAGGGTTCCCTTGGCACAAAAATGGAAAAACCAAAATTTTGTTAAATGGCAGTCCATGGGCTGACAAACTCGATGAAACCACTGGACTCGCTTAGCAACGCGCATGCGAAGCATTCATGTTTTTGGTTCCCGCGTTTTTTTTTTTTTCGGGGTTAATTTTTTTCCTCGCTAGAAAAGTTCGTTTGGAGAGGACAAAAAAATCAATCTCCTCAATTAACCCCCTCGTGTTAAAATAGTTTTAATTTAGGCAAACTCAACAATAATTTGAGAACTAAAATACTTGAAAGCTCGCGCATGCGCCTTGGTTATGGTATCGTTAACTCACATGTACCGAAAAATTATTCTTGGCGCAAAAAAATTAGGTAAACTTTTTAAATTTTCGCAAAAAGGGTTTCTCGTGGCCGAAAAATTGAGGAATTTGATAAAATCAGGATTGGCGAGATAATTTTTTCCTAGGCCACAAAAACAGAAAACGCTCAAAAATGTTTCACTTCCCCTGGCGGCAAAGCAATAAGGCGGAAGCCACCTTAATCTTTGATTAAGGACTCTCCATGTTAAAATGTATTTCGTCGTTTTTAACATTTGGACCGGTTTTTTTCCCATGGTTGAAAAAAAAAGTACAATTTATTATTATGGTTGTTTAACTTCTTCCTCGAGTTGCGTGTAATGAAAGGATATTAGAAGGGGGTGTATAGTGTAAAATTAGAGGGAGACGATCGCAAATAGGTCCCCCGAGAGGTGCAAACCCAAGGGTTGCCGCTTCTTATTATCGGGAGACTTCCATTCCTTTAATGACAACTTCCTGCTGCCACCCCCGATCAGGTACCTCAATTAGAAATAGAGGCGAAAACTTTTTTTACTCTCCAAAACATGAACAAAAGTTATAATAAATTATTCAAAGACTCCCCACGTTGAAATAAATTTGCTCAAAAATGTATTTGTCTTTTTAAAACCACTCGTAGGTTCATTTTTCTGTTTCCAACTGTTGTTTGAAACTGATTTGAAACTCCTGGAGCATGCGCAGATGGATCTGCACGGACAAATTTTGAACGACGTCAAATATGACCTCAAAATCCTTCTGCATGCCCAGGAGATTAAAACCAAACTACTGTTGGAACAAACCTATTATTTTGCCTAACACCTTTTGTTCAATTTCGATGAAAAAGTTACTTAAGTGATTTGTAATTTATTTTATTTTTCAATTTATTTAGAAACTTCAATAGTTTTAACAATTCATGCAATTAACTTAGAACGTGCAACTTTTATGACTAGAAAGTATCTTATTTTCACATTTCGCTTTGAAATTAGAAAATTAAAAATAAAAGTTGTAATTTAAAAACGCAGAAGAGCTCACGAAATCTCCATTCTAGATCGGGGCTTGATTATTTTGGATGATTGAAGTTACTGTACGGCAGCTACTATTTTGGGAGTATGGAAAAAAAGCTCATAAGTCAACTGGTTAATTAATAGCATTAGCATGATGGAAAACAAATGATGGTTTAATTACCATCTTTCCTCTCGGCCTAATCATTTCTGCTCCCTAATGCTTGTGTCCTTCCTGTTACAGATCATGAATTTTCCGAATCTTCGGATAATTCATTAATAATTATTGGGGGAAAAACTGTCCTGCACAATTTATTGGTCAAAAAAAGGAGGGAATCTTGAAATTTTTTGGAAAGAGCTCGTCAAAGAAAAAAAGTTTTTTAGAAAATAGGGTTTTCTATTTCTAAGACAATTTTTTGGAAAAACTGCTCGCTAAGCCGGGTGAAGAATGCCAAAATAACGAGAATAAGCTTTCGTACATAAGTTTCCGATGATTTTTAGTGCCTAAATATAGGAAACTAGTGTTAGGCATCTTTTTTTTCTGTCTAACACTTAGCAGAATTTTAATCACAACGACCTTTTTTTTATCATAACCTCTCTTACTTCACGTTTAAATTTTAATACTTTTTAGCCACTTTCAGCCTGATTGTTATTTTCTTTCACTAACTCTAAAAACATAAATCATTAAATTATACCTTCCTTAAATATAATGGAAAAAATAAGTTGAAAACGTCAGGATGTAGAGATTATTATAACTTTTTGCTATAATCGTAATTTTAAATACCGATAATCCCTGGGTTTTAAATGTAATTAGGTCTTTCTAATTTGTGAATAGCTAATCGTTAGTTTTGATGAATGATCATTTTCGAAGCCTAATTGGAAGATAGGATCTCTGGGATGTCGGCAACCGGGTTTCCCGTTTACATCATTTAGATTTAATTGCAAATTGAAAAAAATAAAAGAACGGAAGGATAAAAGAAAAAGAAATTGTAGAAAATTGAAGGATTTAAGATGTATGTGATTTACAGGTATTAAACGAATGAATCCCATGCAGAAGAGCAATTACTATTGTACATCTGATGAAACATCATTAGTTTTATCTCCGTTAGGGCAATTAAAGTAATTTTTTGATAGGGAAATCTATTAAGGACAGGATTGCTTTTATTGCGTAATTCTGAAATTGGAAAAAATGAAAAAAGTTGAGGTGTGCAGATTTTTGGAAGACTTATGTTTTTGCTTTTGTTGCAGGTTTGGTTCCAGAATAGACGAGCGAAATGGCGGAAGCAAGAAAAGGTCGGACCGCAGGCGCATCCTTACTCTCCGTACGTCGGAGCGCCGGCGATGGCGCCCTCTTGCCGAATCCGTTTCTCGGCGGTCTTCGAAAGCCGCTCGACTGGAGGCCTCCGATGTTCCTACACAGGCCACCGCTTTTACCTATTTTCCCGGGTCCGCCCTTTCCGAACCTTCTCATGCCGAGGCCTAAAATGGAAATGGAGCCGCCCCCGGAAGTCGACATGCGCACCCACTCCATAGCCGCCTTAAGGCTCAAAGCCCGAGAGCACATGGAACTCCTAGGCGCTTCTGATCTCGTCAGTTAACCTGTATTTTCTCTCATTATAAATATTATAAATATTTTATACAAAAATCCTATTCTTTTTGTAAATAGTGGTGCCTTATTAATATTCTAATTATAGAAATCTCCTCTGGTTGAAAGAACATTCCGTCCATCTTTAGTCAAGCTGAAATTTCTTCGCTTACAGTGCCTTTCAGACTCATTTGCCTTTTTTTTTTCTTCTTATTTGTATAGTCTTCTACCATTAAGTCCGTCCAAGGGAAGATATTTCATTGTATAAAGTCGGTGCCTTTTCTCTCCCTATTTTGTACATAAACAATATACCTAATAGCTTTTATCACAATATTTATTAAGTAGTTAAAAGTGCAATGCAAGATTGTTAAATTTAAGTTTTTTAAAAACTTATGCAATAGTTTACATTTTTTTGTGATAGTATATGTAAATTGAGTTTTAAAAAAAATAAAAGGGTTAAACATTCCGTCCAATTTACATAACTTATGTATTTTGTATTAATTTTATATGTAGGTAATAAACTTTTATTTGTTTGATTTCTTTGAATTTTTGTTTTCCTTCAATTTCTTAAATGCCAAAAAATGTCCCCCTGAAAAGGCTAAGAGAAGAATAGCAGAATACTGCAGAAATATCTGATTCGTCTAAAAATCGATAAAATTACGAAAATCGACTTCCGGAGGTATTACAATAACTTCTCCTTGAAGGGTTTTTCTGAAGAATTTCAAAAAACGAGGAATGAAGTTGATTTGAAAAAGAGAGCGTTTTATTTAGCTTTCGTTTTGAAGCATTAGCAAATAATTTGGTTTTTTTTCTTTTTCTTTCCGAACCTCTTTATTTGACCAATTAAGGGGGTTGCAATGTAATTTGCCAGCAACAAAAGTCCCGATCTAATCATCCACACGGAAAGTGGTCTACCTCAGATTCGAGTAATTGTCATGCACGCGATTTTCTACCCCTTAAGCCCCAAAATCGACCGACTTCTTTTGTTTACAAATAAAATTAAAACCAAGTGGTTCTTTTTCTTTTATTTGTATTATTATTGTGCTAGCTACACTACTGCAGTATTTAAAGAGTTTTGGCTGCAGGCAATAAGTAAAAGAATGGCCGTGGGATTCGCCCGAGGGCTTCTGGGCGGAAATGAAAACTCCCAAAAGCGGAAAGAACGAGTAAAACGTTTTTACTACAGATTTTCTTATGTAATCTAATATGTTTTTGGAAAGAGCTCGTCAAAACCTACAAAATGACTTGACAAAAAAATGTTTTGAAAATTAAGTTTTCCATTTTCCAAAGGAAAACTTTTTCGGAAAAACTGCTCCCAAGCCCGCCTAGGTACTCTCAGAACAACGAGAACGAGCTTTTGTAAAAAAATGTCCGATGATTTTGTGCTCAAATATAGGAAATTAATTTTAGAGGCGAAAGTGCTGCGATCTCTTATTTTTGAAACAAAATTTAGGTATGATCCCCGTTAAAGGATGTTTTTGGGCAAAATCCATTGGAACCCCAACAGCTTCAGAATTTCGTGGAAAACATCCTATTTTGTGAGTGGAGATGCCGTTTTTTTATGCAATAGACTGTGAAATATGCTTAAAAAGGCAGAACTTGTGAAAGGAAATGCTAGGGAATTTCTTGGCAATCGCAAATGTCTGGAGGAGTAAAACGGCTTTTCTCAAAATCGGATGCTACTTTATGCAATGCTTACATAGAAACTATGGCTGCAAAAATTATTAATATAAAATTCCAGGCCTTCAGGGGAGCTAATTTTAACCTACTAATCCTTGCTCTAGAATCTTAAGTATCCCCCTTTCTTCTCCGATTTATCATTTCGTGGTCAATCATTAAAACTTCAGACACGATTTCGCATTGAATTTACTTCGCCGAAAAGACTTTCAGAATTGCCACTCATCGCTTTTTGAAATGATAGTCACTAATTTTTTCCCCTCTGTCAATTTCACAAACTAGTTTCATAATCAGAGTTTTTATTACTTTTTTTTATGAAATATCAAAATGCAATCTTTTAATAACCAAGGCGGTAAAAGCTATTATGAATTAATAAGTTGTTCAATCTACATTTTAAATGCATAAATCAAAACCAATTTTCTAAACGGGTCTTCTGTAACCGCTAACGCGACGATGTATTCAGGACCTACTAAAACCTGGCATAATTAAGATGAAGGAAAAAGTCAATCATTGTCGCACCGGGAGATTGACCGATTTTCCAAAATAAAATATAAAATAAATAAATACAAAAATAAATATAAAAAATAGAATTTTATTTAAAAAGTGTAGGAGAATGAAAAATAGGATAGTCCACCTGTGAACTTTTAATTGTAACTTTTAATTGTAATTTTATTTTATTAAAATTTCATCTTTCTGGTTCTAATGATATACCTATGATATATAATAATTTTAAAAAATTTTTGAAAAAAAAAATTCACATGAATTTTATAAAGCTAAATCGGTATATCTAAGCTGATAAGCACACTGATAACAGGGTTGAAGGGTTTATTTTGAATTTTCCGTGGTCACTATGAACTTTAAAATGGACAAATTATTGAACAAAAATCGATTCTATCGACTAGGAAACCATAGACAACGAAATTCCCGATATTTTTTTTTTTTTGTTTTTTGCATCTCCTAAAAAATCGTGTTTTCTGACCTATCGGTACAAATATCTCAGGATTTACTGCACTTATCGGACTAATTCTTTTTGATTATTGACGCAGAATCGTCTAGTCTAAAATCCTATCAAGCAGAACTGTGGATAACACTTTGTAGTATATAGAAAAAGATTCACTGCTATCGGATAAGAAATAGACGAGCAATTTGTACTGAAAGTGTCCACTTTTACTAAGTAAAAATCAGCTGGTAACTGCGCCTTAATGCAAAATATCTTTTCTGCTGTTAAGTT
Source organism: Orius insidiosus (assembly GCA_014119065.1). Taxonomy (NCBI): domain Eukaryota; kingdom Metazoa; phylum Arthropoda; class Insecta; order Hemiptera; family Anthocoridae; genus Orius; species Orius insidiosus. Next base: position 37,896 of record JACGAQ010002118.1, on the reverse strand, counting down.
TAAAGTAGCTAGTTGAACCAAACTTATTTTCTGCCGGTAAGTTTAAAGTTGCTAGTTGAAGCAAACTTATTGGAACCTGATGGCATCTCTGCTGACTTGATTCGGAATTAGCCGTTCTTTCTTAGGACATAGTAGCCAACGCTGTTGGAAAAGTTTTTATAGGGTCATTTTTAAAAAGTTAGTTGACGCATGTTTTCATATAATAAAGAAGTATAATGCGGTCGCGGTTTTATTGAAAATAAAAATTATGTTATCCTTCTTCGAACGCCTAATCTGACAGTTAATTAAAGGTAAAGTTAAAATTTATTCTCCACTCAAAATCTGCCTTGGGTCGTGAAAAAGGAAAAGTTACCCCTCTCCGGGCAGAACGTATGGAGCCGGATCGACCGATATTTTATAATTAGTGGTTTATTGCTTTTGTCGAGGCGGCAATAAAGAAGTTTTCATTAGGGGAGAGCCCGGCGTGATTTAGTTGTAATCAGATCCACCATTGTTCTTTTAAAGAGTCCCGAAAAAAATGAAAAGAAAAGTTGATTAAAGAACGAGTTGGGGCATTTGTCCCGTCAAACTTTCCTAATTGGACGACATCTGTCTATAATGAATCACAGTTATTACTTAGCAATATGTAAATGCGTCGTGGCTAATAGCCAGTAGCCGCTCTTGCCACCGAGGCATCAATCAATCTCAAAGTTATTTCCATATTTCATTTAGCGGGGCCTCTCTTCTCTGCCCGCCCGTACCTAATAGTGCACCCTCTCGTTATTATGTTAATCTAAATGTTAATGCCGTAGAATTGGGAAAGATGAGTGATTCCTTTTCGGGTTTTAGCCCCACGAACTTCTCGACCTCCTTCGACATCTTATTATCCTCCGGCCTTTTTCATCCATCGGCAAACATGTTGCCGCCTGAAAATCAGCTTTCTGCATTCACCAAAAGTACCCCCTGTTCTCCCTAAAATTGCTTCGGAAATGATTTGTCTCCTTTAATTAGTCGCCAAGTCATTATTATGTAACAGTAAGACATTTAATCAATTTGGCTTGATTTATTGCTGTTGGATTAAGTAATATGTACTTCGCCCAGGGTGATCACGAAGAGAAAATAAAGCATTATAAAAAAATATAGAACGACCCATCTTAAAAGTTTAATTTCCTGCGGTCAAAATGAAACTATGAGAGTAATCAGCATTCCGCATTTTGCGAATTTAAAAAAAATCCTCTACATTTTCAAGCAAATACGAAAGTAAGATTTGGTGAAAATTGGATGCAGAAGCGTTCTGAAAAAAAAAAAAGAAAATGTAGAAATTTTATTCTTCCCGATACTTATAAAATTATTACAAAAAAAACTTTAGACAGACATATCTTCGCCATTTTGCGAATTTAACAAAAAGCTCTAGTCATTTTTTAAGTTGCTGCAAAAGGAAGAACCTGTAAAAATTAGGTGAAAATCGGAGAAAATGCGGCCGTGACGCTGGAATGAAATTGCGACGGACGGCCGGCTCCACAGACAAATTCAAGACCATCAAAAATCTTTGGCACACGAACATCACTCATCAACTTCAGAAATCCTGAGATATAGATCACTAGTTACTAAAAACCATTTATCAAGGGTATCACAACATTCTCTTTAAGAAAGATAAAATACCCTTTGACAGCAAATTGAAATTTTGCGGAAGAAACATTTTGCCAAAACCGTTTTAGTATTTTTAAGCACATTTTTAACGTAAATTAAATAAATAAAATGAATGCTCATGGTTTAAAATATTGTATAAAATACTAGTCGGACACTCATAGCGTAAATCCTGGCTTTTTAAAAAAATGCAAAAGGTCAGAAGTCATCTATTTTTAATTAAATTCTCGAGAGAAGTAGGTAAATTAAATTACTCAGGTGTTAATTAAAGCGATATATTTTAGCGAGTAAAACGCAAAAAAAGGGATTTGACCTCATTACATAATTACTATAATTAAAATAAAATTAATAGGATAATGGAAAATACACAGAGTGCATAAGTGTATATTTTTAGCATCGCCGTGTGTAATTAACTGGATGGCGGAACGTGATATTTTAAGAAAAGAAAAATCTGAAAACTCTGCATAAAGGTTCCCATGTCATGATTATAATTTCACAGGTTGTTCATAACTAATGACCAAAAAAAAGAGTCGAGGGAAAAAAAATCTACTTGATGAGAGCGTATGCCTAAAAACCATAGGGGTTAATAACCAACCGATAGAAACACCCTTTTCTCCTTTAACACTTACCTCTTAAATAAATCCCGCGGCTATTAATTAGAATTTATATTAATTAACAATATAACAAATCTCGAAGCCCACTTCGTACGGGCGATTAAAAAATAGTTTTTTTCGGTGTCGGTTTCGAAGGTTTTGCCCCACCCAAAACGCCTTTACGCATAACTCTTGAAAGATCCTATTATAAGTTAAAGTCTTAATAGCAGTAATAAACTGAGCTTTAAACAGACATATCTCTTCAAATTGAAAAATTTAGACATTTTCTAGATAACTACGAAGGAATATGTGAACATTGCAGCAGATTAAAATTAAGTTTATTGCTTAAATGTATGTTTTTTTATGAAAAAACCTGTTTATGAATATGCAGTTTAATGCAAAATTAATATTTTTCTTATGCAATAAATCATAGCGGTTCTATATGTTATTAGGGCCCAGGCGTTACTTGTTTGTTCTATGATAAACATTACAAATTAAATTTTAAAAATGAATAAATATCTTTATTATTTAAGTTTATTTCTCAATCCTGAGATATTGATGATTAAAAAGATTTGAAGTTAGTTTTTTAGCGGATCTGGTACTTAGGGATAAGGATAAAATGTGAGTTTTTCACTTTTTTAGGCAAATTACTATTGATTAATTAAAAACTTTTTTGTCGTTTAAAAAAACAATTAAAAAATTTTCAAACTCTAATTTCGTTTTGCGATGGATAATTAGACGAGTTATTTTATTTATTTAGCGAGAAAAGTGCGATTTTTAAAAAATTCTTCGGTAATTACGACTTTTGAATATTTTAAAATGTCGCAAATTATTTTTATGGACGCCATTTCAAATTGGAGGACTGGGTTTCAACGATTTTTTATGTAAGTTATGCTTTCACCTTTTTACTACCTGTAATTAGCGTTTTAACTAAAATCTAATCTCTCGACTAATCTTATTGACTCTACCAAAAATCACACGTGTAGGGTATTACAATAACTACTTTTTGAGGAAGTTAAAAAGGCATATGTTATCTTTTAATTTTGTTGAGCAATGTAATGAACGTATTGCTTCCTAATTGTGACATTTAAAAGAGAAAAAAAGGTGGAGATTTTGAGATTTTAAATCATCTTTTAAAAAGGTGGTTTGATAATAATTACTTTAAATGTTAATAGATTCGATATAACGGAGGAAGAGGGCGTAGGTGGAAAATAAAGCGAAGCCTGATGAGAAGTTCTTATCAGATTTGAAACTTGGGGCGTGTATTTATCGTCGGATGGATTAGGCCGGTGGCTATTTGTTCTTAATTGGCGAGAAGTGGCACCCCGGGAAGCGAGAGCCTACCGTGATATATGCCGACAGGACGGCGAGGACCGAGAATCCGAATCACCCCCCCTTTATTTACATAACAAGACTCTAAAAGTCAAACATAAAATTTGAAACAAATCATAACAATGCGAGGGCCGTGGGGACCGTAAACTCCACAGTCCCCTCTCCTTCACATCTTTCAGAACTTTCAAGAATTAAATGGGCTACTTAATTTGGTTATTTATGACGCAGAAGGATAGGACAAAGATAATTGAATTACTTGATCACTGTATTATACCCTCCAACTTTTGAGCTCATCTTTATAAATGATACCCTATAAAAATGGGAAAAAACGCCTCAACAAACGAGTTTTATAATCAATAAGAACAAAAGCAAGATTTCTTCAGGTTTTCACCACAATTTATTGCCGAAAACCTGACAAAAACTCCGAATTCATCACATAAAACGAAGACTAAAATATTTTATAATTTTTAAAAAATATTTATGTGCTAGCTAGGGTGGACCAGCATAGTCCACTGTTGATTTAATATAAGTAAACGTAAAATTTGGCCCAACTTACGGCGTTTTCCCGTTTTTTCCGCTCAAGACCTCTAGGCTAACCGTGGATAGTCTAACCACTTCTTCACTTATCTGGGTAAACCTCATTTAAACGTAGTTTAAATCTAAAATAAGTAAGCATAATAATTTAGTTAACAAGTATTAAGGAGGGGAAGTATAAGGAGGGGAAGTATAAAGGAGGGGAAGTATAACGGAGGAGGAAGTACAAAGGAAGGGAAGAATTTCAAGTATTTAGAAAAATTCACCTTTTTTTTTTTTTCAAAAAATGTTAGTATACAATTTTTTTCGAATTTTTTTTTTTAATTTCGAAGGTTTTTTTTCTGAAAAATTTCTTAAGTTTTTTTACACAATTTTTTGTCGATTTTTTATTTTTAGGAAAAGCAGCTTTTTTTTTTTCGAAAAATTTTCTAATTTTTTTTTCAAAATTTTGTTAAGTATCAAGGTAGAAATAATGGGGTTTTTGCCAAAGGGATGTCCCTCTCGCTAAGGGTGAAAGTATGCTAGTAGGGAGAACCCCCAAAAAAAATTGTTTTCACAAAAAATTAGTTAAAAAATATAAGGAATATTCAAATATCGCCCTCGTTACTTTTTTGTTCACCGACTAATGAAAATTGTGTGGAAATGGTAAAATTGGTCGAAAACTGCGGCGTAAAGTGTTCCGGAAAAAAATGCTACGGACGGCCGGCACCACAGACAACATTATCGGTATCATTAATCAATATTCCTGAGGTGCGGAAGACCTTTTCCTGAGAACGCCACTTGAGGGTATCACATTAACTTCTTTAAGGAAGTTAAGAAAGAGGCAATCGGATTCAAAAACGGATGTTCAAAAAAAACATTTCGGAGAACTTACCGATTCCTTTCTTGACTACTCAAAGCAGGATACACGACGGGAAATAATTAAAATCCCTAGACATGTGTACCAATTTTCTATCATCTAGATATTATTAACACGTGAAAATATATGATTTTCATGCTATTATTTCATTCATCGGTTCCTTTGAAAAATTATGGTGAATCATTGCATTTTTTTTTCTTTTTTTTACGGAATCTGGAGAACCTCTCCTGCTGACGAAAAATTGGAACAATCGCTCTTCTTGGGAAATCGACATTTTTCATTTTTCTCTTTTGGATGCAGGCCAAATAAAGGCCGTTCAGTCTTTAATCTAATTAAAATGTTTATTCAAGACTTCTCATAAATCTTTAAATTTCATTATTAGTTATGCGAGAGAATGTTGTTCAGGTAAAAAAGACCTAAATGAGAGGAGCAAACCTAATATAAAATAAAGAACACTAAAGTCTCTGAGGTTAAACCCGAGTTAATTCGGGAGGCTTCTTTCTAATTGCCTACTCTCATAATTTTACTGTCAGCATCATAATTGGTTATTAAGACTCCCTCTCCTGATGAATTTTACATGACAGGAGAGCCCTTTTTTTCAACCTTAAATAATTTATATAATAAACCATATACGTGAGGACTTGAAATTTAATTGATCCCTAATTGTAATGGCTCTGAAATTAACATAATCTCATTACGGGAAACATGACAAGTAGATGCCGGGGGCTTTCCTTTTTTCTTTCTCTCTCAGATTAATTGAAAACGCCAATCATCCGTTGACTCTCTCGTGTACGGCGCCCACCCGAAATATTCACTATAATAGACGTTCAAAATGTTTGTTTTTTTCATCTTTCATTTTATTGTTAAGAATCATGTAAATATTTTCTGCTCTTAAGAACCTTTAAAAACTCGTTTCCTTGAAAGGAATGCAGCTTAATTAACTGATCAATCAATTCATATCAAACTGCATCTTGATGCAAACGTGTTTTCGATCACAACAGTTTAAATAGAAATCGCGATGATTAATTATGTAGGCTTTTACTTTAATAAAATTACAACTTGATGCTAAAAATTATGCAATAAAAATTTTAATGGGGAATGTTAAATAATACAATTTACTATGTCCTAGGTATAATATAACTCGTATAACATTGTAACTTGTTAGTTTATTTTATTTTTTCCTCATATAGCACTCGGAGAAGGGCCCACACAATAATTTACAATCCCATACCGTAAATGGACGTCTCAATCATTATATCGGCGTGATTTACGCTCTTTCCCCCCGTCGCGACGTGTATGGACCCGAAAATTTAATGCGTGTTATATTAAATTGATTTTCATATTTATTCAGGCTCAGTTCCACTCTAACCATGTTACATCTTTTTATTTTATTTCGGTTTTTTTTCTTCTTTTTTTACGAGGTGGTTTATAACAGCAGGGAGCCTTGTCTTTACCTGGTTCCCTCCCTCTGTCAATTAATTCCGATGGTTTCCCTTCCTCCGTAAAGTCTTTTCCTTCATTGATTAATTAATACGAATTTTTTTAATTTAAATTAAAGATGTACCTTTTTTAAATACCTAACTGTTACATAGTTGGCGGTATTTGGGTAGCCCGCATTGGTTTCTAAACAACTCAGGGATACCAATTTAAAATTATTACACACTCAAAAACGATCCAAATTAGGAATAAGTCTTGCCAACCTTTTATAGACATACGTGATGAATTTGGGTAAAAAACGATGTCAGGAAATAAAATTTACGTCAGGCCGTCCGCATTATAATTTTCACCAAATACTCATTAATTTTTTACTTTTGTGTAATAATAAAAAAAAAATTTTTATTTTTTAGTAGGGAGAAATTTGATACTTCCACGGTTTGCGAGAGAGGCATCCCTTGGGCAGAAATCCCATATCTTATCTACCTTGATACTAAAAAAATTTTTTTTTGAAGAAAAAAAACTTCCCCTCCGTTAAACTTCCCCTCCTTTATACTACTTCCCCTCCTATACTTCCCCTCTTTATACTTTCCCCTCCGTTATACTTCCCGTCCATTATACCCCCCTTTATACTTCCCCTCCATTATACTTCACTCTCCTTTCCTTTATCATACCTCCCCCTCCTTTATACTTCCCCTCTCTTATACTTCCCCCTCGTTATACATTCCCTCCATTATACTTCCCCCTCCATTATACTTCCCCCACCTTTACACTTCCCCTCCTTTATACTTCCCCTTCCTTTTACATCCCCCTCCGTTATACTACATCCTCCTCCTATATTTTTACTTCTCTTTAGGAAAGTTTTCTTTGGAAGCCCTTCAAACTAGTACTTTTTTTGGGGTCCGATTCATTTTGAAAGGAGTTCAAATATTCCATTTGTTTTCAATATCCATTAGAAAAGGCATAATTCATTGAAAAACTCTTCAAAACGTCACATGCCGTAATGTAATTATAAATTTTGTTTAAAACGTCAAGGAAATCGTGTAATAAATATTTGCTCGAACCCAGGCGTCATCCAATTAGGAAAGAACCACGCCCAGGGGCTACCTTCGAGTCTATCCGAGCAGTAAATTAACAAAGCCTCTTGTTTTTTCTATCAAAAAACGTTCAAAACAGAAAGTTAAGGGTAAAAAAGTACATAGGCTTCAATTTCGGCTTCTACACCTGTCAGTATAAAAAGATCCCCTGAGGCCCTTCCTTAATGTAAACCGGAAATTGATGCATCAAGAAAACTTTGCTAATAAGTTCCCATTCCTAATGTCTAGTTTTTAAATTTTTTTTACAGTGTGCTCCAGTGACCTTTTCAAGAAAAGTGTCCCTTAAAATCATCTGAAATTCCCAGGGAGACTTTTATTCGCCATAAACTGTCGTTAGGATATGAAAATGAGGATTTTGAAATTCCAAAAAGCGTTTACGTTCGACTCATTTGCATAAAAGGACAAAAGAAAATTGACTTTCGGACCTCCTAAGTTAAGTTTGTTTCTGTTTGTTTAATGTTTACAGTCGTTAAATTAAATGTGGAGCCTGCGAGCGGAGGACCCCATAGTGTTATTTAGTCGTAATCATTTCAAATCGTTCCGCAAACGAGTCTCGAAGACTTTACTACCCTTTCTACATAATTACATACTTGGGAAGAAAATGAAACTCCCCACTCAAGTAACTCTTCGTAAATCACGAAAAATTTGACATAAGTTACCTTTTAAGTTACAAGTTGATGAAGTCAAAAAGAAAGTAATAAAAGTTTGATATAAAAGTACTAGTTTGAAGAGCTTCCAACGGAAACTTCACTTAAAGAGAAGGAATAATATAGGAGGGGAAAGTATTAAAGAGGGGGAAGTAACGGAGGGAAGTTTAAGAGGGGGAATTATATGTAAAGGAGAGGAGAGTTTAAAGGAGGAGAGTATATTTCATGTATTTTTGAATTTAAGGAAATCTTCCTTTTTTTTTTTTTGTCAAAATTTTCGAAGGTTTTTTTTTCTCGAATTTTCAGCTTTCTCTTTTTTCGAATTTTTTTCTTTTCTAAAAAAAAAGGTACCTATAAATAATGGGCTTTTTGCCCAAAGGATGTCCCTCTCGCAAGCGTAGAAATATGAAATTTTCCCAACTAAAAAAATTTTTTTACACCGAAAATTCGTAAAAATATAAGGAGTATATGGCAAAAATCGGGCAAACGGTTCGGCCGCAGCGAATTTTTTAAAATTTCAAACAGACATATCTCCGCCATTTTTCGAAATTTAAAAATCGCCCACTTTACATTCTTGATCACCGACAAAAGAAAATTGTGTGAAAATTTGGTAAAAATTGTATTTTCCGGAAAAATGCTACGCCCGGCCCGAACCACAGACAAAGTTGATATCGCTAAAGGTCAATATTCGATTTGACCCTCCGGGGTCTGGAAGACCCTTTCCCAATTACCTGACGTGGAGGATATCACAATAACTTCTTTTCAAATCTTTCTAGGATAAAGCAACTAAAATTCCCAAATTCGATTAAGTAAAATCTCATATGGAAGCTTTCACTAAAGGTGCAACGAAGTTCGTTAAAATTTATTTTAAAAAAGAGTTAAGAGCCCTGAAAAAAAAATGGAATAAACAAGATTTTTACTCAAAGACGTTTATTACATTTTTAACGGCGGCAATGAGGTTATTATCCATTTTTCTTTTTAGTGGGAATTAAAACGGTCGAGGGTTGGAGCAGTAAAGGAAACAATTACAAGAAATACGAAGGAAATTAAATACTTTTGCCTTCACCCTCGTAAAAAAGGTTCCCTCCCTCGGAAAATAAAACGGTTTTAAAAAATGTAATTTGAATTCGCGCTGTGAAGAGACCAGTAGCTCTTTTCCCGTAAATGTTATTGAGGGTTTTATAATTATGAAAGTTAATGAATTTCGTTCTAGAACTCAACGCCAGTCTGGCCAATTGAAAGTTTAATACGTAATAAATAAAGCATAAACTTTAAATAGGTTTCTAAGATAATAGTCGGTGATTACGGAAAAATTGAAGTTATACAAACTCTATGTTTTTAAAATATCGTTTTAAATTAAATGGATGAAGCAAAACGATCATTCAGACACGGAAACACTGGGTTTAAACGAAGGAATTTTAAAACGCAGATTATAACCGAGCCTCATATGTTTCAAGCTTTCGTTTACGAGGAAAAAGGACAAGGATTGTTGTAATAATTACTTTATAATATACTTATAATTATTAATTTATCGTCTTTTGATGATAAAGGTCATTTTGACGTTATTTATAACTCAGTTGAGTCCGGTAATGACTATAAAAGCATAAAAGAATAATTAAACCAAGACTTCGGTGGCATAAATAATAATTATTAACGTTCGAAAGGAGACGCGCGATCACGAATTTTCAAAAACACGCTTTTACAGATCAATCACCAAACGTTTTACGATCCAAATCGTAAATTAAGGGTGAGGCGCCAAAGGGTTGGATTACGTCTTAATTTAATTGAGCCTAGAAACCCGTTGCATTTCGAAAACTAATAACATAAAAGGAGTGATGGGAAAAAAGAGAGGAAAGTATAGACTGACACTAATTGTATTATTAATGCACTTTATTCTGGATAATGCAAATACTTGGGATGTCAGATAGACAAATTTATTGGGCAAACCCTCGCCGGCGATGGACCAGCAATTAGCTCTTTTCGATTTCTCTCATGTAGGAATAACGCATAAATCTTATTAATTTATATTGTTTGAATACGTAGTGACAAATACTTCTTGGGCCGTCGACATCTCCGAGATTCGAGATTCTTCTGTATTCCAGGGGGAGATTCGAATCGCGAGATCGAGGATTCTTTGTTGGATAGGCAGCGACCAAGCTGCCAACCATTACGTCCGTGAGGGTGCTGAATGGGCGGCGATGTTCTCACTGCTGGAATAATGGGGTTATGGGATGTAACACTCGGTACTTACGGTGCTTTACTCCAGCGCTTCATCCGTCGACATCCAAGAACCTCTAAGCTCAGCCAGTGGAGAAAAGTTTCTGCCTCTCTAGATCAACCCTATGTCTCGCGATTTCAGCGGCATACTTCTCTCCTTTCAACTCGCTGGGGAGTGCAGAGGTTCTTGGATGTCGGGGATGAAGCGCGGGAGTAAAGCACCGAGTGATACATCCATAGACTACCCATATCCCCATGATTCCTTACAGCAGCGAGAACACATCCCTGAAGACCTCACTGTTTCTGAAACTCTCAACAGCTCTACAGCACAGCTTCTTCGGGGTCCTTCTGATGTGGCGACAGCACAACATATTATGATTTCAGTCTCCCCCGCCTCGCAAAAACCCTTCTACAGCAGCCAGAAAAAGTTATATCAACTTCCCGCCTTCCGATTTACACCGTATAGGAAGAAGAGATGAAGCGCACGTACTCCCGTTTTCTAAGCTCGCCTTGGCGGTGTCGCGAAATGCTTGTTTACAGGTGTGCAATGCATTAATCAGGGACTACTGCTTAGGAATATTATCGAACTCTCTAAATTATTACCTCCATTGCGAACTACTAGGTACTGTTTCATAGGTGATCATCGAACATGGAAATACCCTCAACATTATTTTGGGTATGAAATTTATTAATCAAGAGATTACTGATCTGTTAGATACTATGTTATAGATCGGTCTAAAATCCTTGAAAGCTTGCTTACAGGTTCTTCGCAGGGCTTCCACCTTCAATATTCAGTTAATTTTCTTAAAACTGTGTTATCCCAGATAAAAAAGCATTTCGCGATGCCGCCAAGGGAGCTTTGAAAACTGGAGCACGGCGCTTTATCTCTCCTCTTTCTCTGCAGTGTACATCGGAGGGCTGGAAGTTGATATCATAGCTTTTTCTGGCTGCTGTAGAAGGGTTTTTGCGAGGCGGGATGTTTTTTACACGGAGTCTTTTTGATAGCGATATCACGTCTTTTTGTAGTTTAAATTATTAACTGTTGAAAAGACTTTTAAAGGTCATATAGTTAGACACATAGAGTGCAATTTTTCAGAAGAAGAACACACCAAAGGGTTGTATATCTTGGTACCCTGCATACCAATCGACATGAAGTTTTCAGAATTTACGTATATCGAATCAGAGAAGATCTGCATGGTGACGGTCAGTAGGCAAATGGTGACGGTCAGTAGGCAAATGGTGACGTTAATTAACATACACTTGGAGACGTCATCGGGTGCTCTTTAGCACGTGAAAACCTAGCCAGACGGCTTATCATGGATTGCTGAACGTGACGCACGCTGCCCAATATGAATGCTTGTAGGCTGATAAGCTCAGTTATGCCGGTTAACTTTTATCTACAATATATCCGCAATCGATGGATGAAGCTTTGATGGTTTTGGCACTGAAATGCCAGAGAATCTTCCGTGTAAGTTGGCCAAAAATCGCGGGATGGCAGAACAAATCGGGAAATGAAACCATTTATTTTTACGAACAGATATTTTTAAAGCACCCGATTTCAAATCAATATTTTCCATTAAGAAGCCCACAATTTAAAAAAGCCGTGTAGGCTTCTCACCTATTAAATATTCCGGAGGTTCGCCCTCAAACGAGGCCTCTTTCGCCACTACGTACCCAAGACAATAAAGAAACCTATCAATTAGCGTATATCGCCCTCATGATTAGCATCGTCTAATCAGGAATATTAGAAGGTGTGCCCGGGCCACTTTAACCGAGCTAATTGAGCTCCTTCCCTCTTCTCTTTTTTCAACAATGGGCGCGACAACGCCTTCGCTCTTTTTAATAAGCCCTGGTTACAACTCGTTTGACATCTGCTCTCGAAATTTACATCTTTCGGCAAACATTAAGGACAAAAAAAACGAATTAGGGATGCAAAACGGCTTTTTTTATAATACCGTTTTAAATTGTCCCGTCTCTTACAATTAGTTATATCCGACTCATTGACACAGTCCTTTTTTAAAATTAATAACTTGTAATGGCCGGCTTAATTATAGGGCGTCTTTTTTAGCATTTTAAATATCATGCATTTCCTTATATGTGTAAAAAAGATCCGCTCAAGAAACTGATTTAAAAAATAAACAACAAAAATGATCAATCAGTTTCACTTCTCTGCTAAATTAAATCTGTTGAAAATCTAAATTTTATGAGAAAAACTGCATTATAATTCTCTGTCACATCAAAAACCATAAAGTTTCATCTTTTAAAGGGAAAGTACCAAAATAATTTTTTTTAAATTTCCGCACTTTTTAAAAGAGAGAAAAACTCCTAAAATGACTTAATGCGGGATGTTTGAAGTAATTTTTTTTAAAAGTCGGCATCGCTTAATGACTAAGGATGTAATTAATCCATGCAGTTTCTCGCACTCGTGATTTAAGAAAATTTGCTTTTAAAAAGACTAGAAGGTAAGTTAATATGGTTTAAAAACTGATTGACCGCTTTATTTTTGGTTTACAAACATATTTTATCGTTAGAAAAGTGAATTGAAAATGAATAAATAATAAACAGGATCAGTAATTGTGAAGGTAAACCTAATTTTATAAGGGGTGCCGGCCAGTTGGGAACTCGACGAGCGTGATGTATTAAAAGCTTCGAATAAGAAGTAATAAATAACAAGACTGCTAGATCGTTTACAACGAAATGTGGTGTTGTGGCGCTGAGGGCTATTCTGTCTCGTCAGAAAAAGAGACCATCGCGATCGAGGATCTGCGGGTCTCTCTGGATTTTAAGTTTCGTGATGTACTTGAGGCCGACAAAGCAGTTGGTGTTCCTCAAGGGTACCTTAATTGACAAGAAAGAAACCCATGGAGGAGCTTCGTTAGTCTAAGGACCGTAAATCAATTATGGCACCGCGTAGATGGTTTATTGTGATTTTGTTTAATAATAATAATAATAATAAAATGCTTTTTTATTTACACTTATTTACACAACAGAAAACAAAATGATTTTTTTAAGCATAAAGACATGGATATTATACTATATCCGTCTGTCAGTCTCGGCCTTTCAAAAGAAAGAGAAAAGAAAAAGAAAATAAGATAAATCAAAAATTAGACACTGTGTAAAAAATGAAATAAAAAAATAAAATAAAATACCTATTCCAGGAATTCATATCGGTAGTTCCACGCCTCTTTTACGAATTGGACAAATGTTTTGGGATCGTGACCATTTAAAAGATTTATAATTTGGCCCCTCTCCATTTGAAATGACCCTAGGTGAAGCCGACGTAACTCGCCTAGGATCGTGCACTTACCGAGGAAGTGTAAAACGTCCTCAACCTCACCGGAGCCACATAGCCGACAAATTCCTCCCCCGCTTTCCTGAAAATTACGCGCCTTAAAATCGTTTAAATAAAGAACCCCTGCTCGACACTTGAGCAGCCACGAGAGACTAGAACGGTCCATTTTCATAAAATTAGGTTTCTCTAAGTTAAAAAGACAATTAAACTGTAAATCCTTATAGAGTGAGGTCGACGAGGCCAAACCCTGGCATTTTCGATGAAATTCTTCCTTCACCGATTTCAACATTTTTTCACAAAAATTGCTCCACCCATCCAGATTGTTAAGTGTCAGATCGAAATCGACACCATACTTGAAGCTAAGGCTCTTCCAACCAGCAAACCATGACAAATCCTGCTTGACAACTTCTTCACACGTTGCTCGAGCGAGCCTTGCCGTCTCCGAACCCAAAGTTTTCATTATAAATTCGAAATGGAGACGAAGAGTAAAAACAAAAAGAAGGTCTACAGAGGTCTCCAGGTATAGGATATGACTTGGAGTCTGTTGGGGGAGACCAAACAACCTTTTTACAAAAAATTTTTGTATTTTTTCCACCTCCTCAAAATACATATATCCCCATACTTGGCAACCATAGCAGAGTATTGATCTACATACAGCGTTAAAAATCCGAAATGATGCTTCCAACGGTACCAAGCGATTACTAATTAGCGAAGACCAGGTTATATTAAGAGCAGTCTTAGCAGCTGTTGTTTTTTCCCTAAAATGTCTGCTGAAGGTCAATTGAGGTGTCAGAGTGATTCCTAAATATTTGAAAGAGTTAACCACCTCAATACGTTCCCCTTTGTAGAACCAGCGGTCAGAGCTCTTAAGTCGCCCACCCCGCCTGAAAACCATTACTTTCGACTTGCTCAGGTTGACTCTCAAATTCCACTGATCACAATACCTCTCCAGCGCCTGAATATTCTTCTTCAACCCAAAAGCACTATTAGAAACCATCACCACGTCATCCGCGTACATCAACATTTTTATATTAACATTTCCTACCTGCACGCCATACTCCATGTATCCAGGAAGATCGTCTAAGAATAGTGAGAATAGGCTAGGACTCATTAAACAACCTTGTCTTACTCCGCAACTCACTTCAAAAAACTCCGAGACCCCATTCTGCATTCTAACACTAGAAACAGAATATCGAAACAAGGAACGAAGTACCTCAAGAAACTTATTAGAAAAGCCCATGTTAGCTAACTTGTAAAGAAGATTCCGCCGATCAACACTATCAAATGCTGCTTTGAAATCTACAAAAAACAATAAACTTTCTGTTTGGGTTTACTAAGTGTTATACGAATAATGTTTTTCAGGGTCAGGATACAATGACAAGTAGACAAACCTTTCCTAAATCCCATTTGCGAATCACCTAAAAGACCTTCTTGATTAATAAACAATTCTATTCGCCGAACTAATAGCCCTGTAAATATTTTCGAAATAGCGTTTAAACACGAAATTGGCCTATAGTTCTCAACCTCCTGAATATCACCCTTTTTGAACAGCGGAGTTATCATTGCTTCACCAAACGAAGGGGGAACTATACCAATATTGAAAAAATAATTAAACAAACGCAGAAGATGGCCAAGGAATTCGGGCGGCGCGAACTTAAAAAATTCGTAGGGTATTCGGTCAGGACCAGGACTCTTCCCATTCTTTAGACTTGTAAGAATTCCCTCAAGTTCCTTTTGAGTAAACACACTGTCTAACACTTCGACTCTGTAAAACGGTTCTGCATAGCTCATACTAGGGCCAATCTCCGACGTGGGATTCAAACACGCTTGAAATACTGTACCCAAGTTTCAGCTGTTATAGCATTGCCACACAAAAAATTCCTTTTTTTGAAAACGTTAACTGACTTCCAAAATCCCTTCGAGTCCGTCGATTTTGAAATGCTCGCTACCGCAGAAAGGAGGTAACTTTTTCTTTTGTCCCTGCAAAGAGATTTATATACGTTGTTAGCCTTAACATAGCTTATCCGGACAAAATCCGAATTTGACTTTCGAAATAAATTTAATAGAGAAAAAGATCGTTTTCGGGCTCTAAAACATTCTCCATCAAACCATGATTGCTTTTTAAAGGTTGATATAAAATTTTGTTTATGCGAGGGCCAAGCAAGACGAATCATAGAAAGGAATTCATCATTAGTTTCCTGAGGGTCGGAAAAGTTAATTGTTTCAGAGGAAAACTCCTTCAAGCGCATTCGATATTTTCTAATATAACACGGGTTCCAAACTAATTGAGGCAGAAGCGGTAAATTATCATTTTTGGTAATCACACTCCCGGAATTTCGAATATCAACACATAGAGGTAAATGATCAGAGAAAATTTCAGACATGATTCTAAAACTAACAACTGAACAGAGCGATTCCCCCGAAACACAAGCAAAGTCTATGACTGATTTACCCTGACGTCCTATAAAGGTAAAGTCACCGTCCGAGTCCTCCGGAAACCTACCATTGAGAATTATTAATCCATATTCCTCTAAAAATTCCAAAAATTTCTTCCCCTTACTATCTACTACTTTATCCTTAGAGTGACGGTTGAGAGGAAGATTATACATAAAAGGTGCTAATTCTACGGGCAATACTTGACATTCACCAACCCTTGCATTGATATCTCCGACTACCAGTAGTCGTTCCGAGTTTAGCTCACTAACTGCTCTAACCAACTTACTGAAATCTGCCTGCCATCTTTCATGATCCGCTGAACCACTAAGATAAACAGGCACGACATCCACTCTTTCACCCTGCAAACCCAGTGACAAAGTTATCAGACCAACCTCAGACACCCTAAATTCTGCCTGAATTCCTCTCCTCCGTCCAAAAAGGGTTCCCCCCGACGCCCTGCCAACCGTAGAGGTTCTAATGCCTGGTGTGAAGACCAATTCGAATTCCCGGAAAAAACCACTTACAAAATCAAAGTCAACTGGTAACACAAACGTTTCAAATAAAAAGAAAATATCGCTTTTTTTAATGAAATTAAGGAAGAAACTATCATTAAGCTTTGCTTTCAACCCATTAATATTTAAAGAAATCAAAAATAAACCTTCTATCAAAATGGCTTCGAGTGACAGACGGATGAACATCATTTTTCTTTGTTATTCGAAGATCCACGCGTCGTCGAACTCTGGCTGACAATTTCGCCTCCACGCACCTCCAGCAGTTGTCGAATCAACCCAGTCAGGTCCACACCCAGTATGGTTGTAACAGCCTCTCCATCCCCGTTGTCTTTTTGTCGGAGAAGACCCTTCTTGTCACACCATGTGTACGTCTTATCCCGAAAAGCTAGCCTGTCATTTCTCACTGCTATTCGTTCATCAAATGTTTTTCTAAGCTCCGCTCTTATGCGCAAAAGTTTACTTCTCCTACGGCGGATCCCTGGTGGAAGGTCCTGCGAAACAGACATCCCTGTGTCCTTCAATTTACTGGTATTTTTAAATACCGTCCATTTATCGTTTTCCTTCGTTAAAGTCGTCAGTAGTAACGGCCTTTTACTCTTTTTTCCAATAATTACTGCCTCCTTCACCAATATATCTTCTTTAATCATCAAGGTCTCCTTAAAGAACTTGTTCGCAGCAATCTCTGGGTTAGCTTCCTCAGATAACGGCAAGCCACTGATCACTAGTTTATTCCTCCTGCCAGCTAACTCAAGTGCATCCACACGTTTTTGGGTATCTTCGTAGAGTGAATACAGGGAAGCTATTTGTTCGCGGAGCATCTGATTTTCGATTAAGAGAGCTTGTGCAATTTCTTCCTTAATCTCGGTCTTAAATTTAGTCAAATGTACCTGTATTTTCTGGTCAACAATTGACGCAAAGGCCTCAAGTGACGACTCGTCGAGCTTGACTGTATTCCGAGATGTCATTTTGTGGGGCGGAGTGTCCGGTGAGCTTAGAACCCTTTTAGAAGTGGAGTTAGAATCAGAATTCTTCTGATTCATGTGAAAAAAAAAGAATAATTTCAGCCGAAAGTGTAAAAAGAAAATAACAGAAACAATTACTCTGGTTTGTCCTCAAAAGAAAACAAACAAGTGATATCCGGTGATAAGAATAGAAAGTAGAGACGGAGGTATCGATGGTCGTATAATTGTCGAAGGCGCCCGATGACAAACGAAGGTTGACTTGGTGGGGGCGCTCTTATCATGTGGCCCGTTGCCGAGAAGAAAATTAAATTTCCGGACAAAAACTCGGAAATTTAAATCGTGATAATTCGTTTAACTGACTGTCCTTCACCAAGCCAAACGATCACTCTGACGGCCGCGAAATTACGAACAATTCAACACCACTTTCAACTCAATCGAGCTCCAATTCCGTGAGGAAAAAGTACATAAACGAGGAGCGAAAAAACAACAACCTCACGGTACGGCTCAAGGCCGAGACTCTGTGATTTTGTTTGTTTAGCCAATTAGCCCCCTTCTTTTCTTCTTCGCCCAAGGCAGAGTTATAGTCGCCCCTTCCATTAATGAAGTTATTTCTTTGAGACTAACGAGGGGCACAACAACAATATATGGGCAATTATGGCCTTTCTCGAAATCAATTTGCTTTTTTACCCGAGGGTAGATTATATATTTTGTTTTTTTTTTTTTTTTTTTTCTTTTTCCAAACTCCGGAATATTATTTTTATTACTCCTTCTCTGGGTAAATTTTATGGGCCGTTAACTAGCTGCTGGCCGTGTAATTAGTCGCGAATTTTTTAACTCTCGTCAAAGGCGTCTTTTCAACCCTTCTTTTTATGATAGAAGACTCGTTTTATACTCTCGAAAAAAAAAAATTCAAAAATTGTTTGAATGGCAAAAATTGAACAAACTATTCAATTTTTGCTAGTTCACCTTTCTGTTAGTGCTCAATTTTTGTAGGCAAAAGAGGATTCTGTTTTAAATCTATTTTTGTGATTATGCAGCCCTCCCCCTAAATGGTCAATCATTGATTACGATTTGGGGAAACGTAAATTACACCTTTTTTTTAACTGTTTAAAAAAAATCTTTAGTTTTTCGCTCGTTGACAGCCGTCATGGCGACTCTGAAGACGTTTTTATTCTTAATTTTCGTAAAGGAGAGTTGAGAGCTTTCTTTCGGCTAGAGAGTGAACTAAGCCAGCATTTGAAAATTAATGCCCAGGCTTCAAATTCAGTAAATAGAGGGTCAAAAAACCGCAGGGACTAAAAGGTAGATTTCGTCATACGAAAATGCGCTAATCTGACTGACGTATCATTATGTTATTTTTTGAATTTTAGTGACAGCTATTCCCGGTCAAATTCAAACATCATGAAATCATAAACAAATCAAATCTATTGCATCCAGCTGTTTCAAATCTACCCTCAACCCTTCTTTGCTTTCCGCGCATCAAAAATATTGAAGTTGAATCAAAATTGGAACCTCTAAGTACAACTTACAAGACATTGTGGATTTTGTAGTTTAGGCCCTAAGCAAGTACCTGAACCCATCGGCCGTTTTCAGCAGTTAACGAACTCGTCCGAGCTATTGAAACAAAAGCGCTAAAAGCCTAATTTGCTTAACCTCAAATTAAAATTGCGGCTGCTATCGTGTGCTCATAAATAAATATATATAAACTTTTGAGCAGACGGTGGTTTTGAGGTCCCAAGCCGGTTTTGACGTCACAAGCGAATCAAATCTAATGCATCCAGCTGTTTCAAGTCCACCCTCAACCCTTCTTTGCTTTCCGCGCATCAAAAATATTGAAGTTGAATCAAGGGTGGGAGTGTGAAACGAAAAACGTTAACAAAAATTTTTGATTCTGCAACTACTGCGACTATTACGATAGGTAGATTTCCTTTCTTCGAAATCTACCGAAAAAAGGTCTCAAGAGATACTGCAATAACATAAATTTATTTATTTATTTTGATATAAAAAAAATGTTTTGGTAAAAAAAATTATGCAAAGATGTAAAAAAGTTTTAAGTAATGCCATTGGTTAATTACTACGTCATTCATGAAAAAAATACTAATCAGTCTCCATGGGTTCCACTATCTTTTCTTGTTTTTCTTTCAAACTGACACATTTTCGAATTTCTCTTCCAATAGCAGCGGCCATTGGAGGCGGTACAGCATTCCCAACTTGTCTATGCTTGTCGAGGATGCTTCCGTAGAATTTATAAACGTCAGGAAAACCTTGAGAACGAGCGCATTCACGGACGCTGACCACACGAGTCTGTTCTGGATGCAAAACTCGACCCTAAATTTAAAAAATTGATTGAAAATAACAAAGGATATGGTGTTTTTACCTGTTTTCCCATAGGTTCAGGATTGGTGACAGTCGTGCTGAAAAATCCATCCCATTCTAGCCTACCGTATAATCCAGCCCAATGGTTATGTCTATTTCCAGTATGCGGGAGACACCAAGGGATCAAAGTGTTGAACTGCCGGTCCATGGGTCACATGGCTTACCTGCAGCGCAAGCACACACTCCTCTTAACGCTCCAGTATTCGATTTTTTGTTTTTCTTATCATGATGAGTATAAACACTAAAAATAAACTGAAAAACTTCGTTTACCATAAGAAATAAACATACAGCTTTTTGGTATAAGTGTCATCCTTAAGTTTAACTACAATATTGGGTAAATCTCTCCAATCTGAACCGCTAGCGATAGGAATGTGCGATATCCTCGCTTCAACAATAGGAGCCATATCTTTACAAATGTGGTCTCTTAACATAGTATTGTCATGATCACCACGTATCTAAAAAGGGGAAAAATAAACATTTTAATTATTATTAGTTTTACCAATTTTTGAAAATGTGACATAGGATCGCTGTTGTACTGTATTTCTTCTTGGTCGTAACCATTCGGAATCGATGGCAAATCGGACATCGCATCTCGAACTGTGATTGTCCGGAAAGGAGCGGAGTCGACCCAATTACAATTCGAGATAAACTTCTTGTCATCAACAACAACAGAAAGCTGAGTCGCTCTCGGATTAAAGACGTGCATTGGCTCCGGGAAATTCGGCAAAATCTCACCAGGTGCCGCAGCAATAATAATAGCTCTAAAAAAATTATTAGAAATAATTAATTAATTTTTTTTTACCTCCTCCGAGTTTGCGGTACGCCATAATTCCCTGCCTGGAGCACACCAAAAGCGACTTGATATCCCATAGTGATAAGGCAGCGTAAAGTCAATTTTAGCACCATGCTTCTTTTGAAAGAGACAAAATTTCTAACGTTTTCCAATATAAAAAATCTCGGGCGATAATAATCACAGAACGATAAATAAGATACAATAAGGGAATTCTAAAATAAAATAAATTATTTTCATAAAATTTCTAAATTTTTAAAATGACCTTGAATAACGAATATTGTCTTGAGTTGAATCGATTCATTCCGCTGAATCCTTGACAAGGGGGACCGCCGACTAATAATTCGACTTCACCTTTTTGTGGTAACTTTTGACCTTTATGGGTCTTCAATTCCCCCTGAAAAACTATTAGGTTCCTGTAATTTAAATTATTTTTATAATTACGTTCATAGCCATTTTCAAAATGAGGTTACAGTCTTCGGTAAATACGGTGGCATGAGGGTTGTTTAGTTTAAAAGCGTTGGCGGCAGGTTCTTCTTTTTCGACTGCCCATTTGGTTTCTGCGATGCCACTTTGATGGAGTCCTTCAGATAATCCGCCACAACCAGCGAAAACGTCGAGACATTGAAGCGGCTTCTTTACCGACGGCCACGTTTCTATCGGGACTTTTTTCTTCTGTACAGAATTCTTTCCTTTACTTTTACCCTGAGAAAAAAAAAATTATCTTATTGACAAAATAAATTTGCTCACTTTTCCAACATATCCCAGCGCTTTAAGATGGAAGAAGGTTCAACAAGTTTTTGAGACTTGGCATCGTAGGATTCATCAAAATAGAACCTGTTTGGACCTTCTTTGGCCCAATTGTAAACATCATCAATCAAATTTTCACGAAAAACGACAGCACACTTTCCAGTCACATCTTCAAAATTACCAGCGTTTCTACAAAGAAAAATTAGATTCAGAAAAATATTTATCGAGGTTCACCTTCATCTGAAGAGTAAAGCTTGTTTACGTCGATCTGAGATAATTGGTTGTTGATTCCGATTGTATTTTCAGGGCGATAAAACCTCAAAACACGAATACAAATGTCGGAAGGGAGGACCAATCTATCTTTCGTAGTGGCGACAATATCGGTGATAAGCCCGATGTTAAACGGCTGAGGCGTCATAACATTCGAACCTTTGACATGATCGGAACTTTTGCGATAAAATTCAGGATATAAATCTTCATCGACTTCTTTTTCTTTATTTCCTTTCCGCGAATGCGATTTAAATACTGTGCCGTACGTATTTAATTTAAAAACGGACGGATCCAAATAAACACAGCATCCAACTGTATATTCATCACCTTTCCATTTTACACATGAATATCGAATCTTTAAGAATTTTATTTAAATTTTTAAAACTAAAAAATGGTCATACTTCTTTAGAATCTTCTGGTGCATCAATCCTTCCTTCAACATAAGGGTTATTGAATTTCTTTTGACGATATTCACGTTCACATGAAGGGCAGAACCTATAAAAAAAGTATAACCAACGCATTTTAAACACACCATAAAATTCTTTGATTAAATTAAGGGGGTTTACATTTAACTTTTTTGTTTATAAAACCGCTCTCTCAGGGGACACCTGTATAAAAGTGAAGTTACCTGTGGATGATGTTAGGGTTTTGGCAGAGCGGCTCTTCTCCTATATCTTCAAATCGCCCATAAATCTCGTTGTATCTAGTTAAAAAATTAGTAAATAGATATAATTTTTAATTTCAAGTACCTTTTTTGATAAAAGAACATTTTATCATTGTCGGGTTCGACAGGATTTGCAAGTTCTGAAAGAGGTTTTCCTCCTTGCCAGTTCCAATTTTTGCCAGCTTCTTTCTGACGACTTGAACTTTACTGTAGACTCCACTCAGCAAAGAATTTTCACATTCGTCAACCATATAAATTTCCTGTGGGTCACCTGTTTCACCCAAAACTGTTTCGCTGCTTCTCCTTTTTAACAAAAATGAAATTAGGAGTTTAAAATTGATAAATATGACTTACATGAACCAATGAGCGTGCATGAATTTTTGTGAGAATTTATTCTCGTACATGTAATGGACTCTTCCGATGACAAGAGGCGTAGCAGGATCGACCGGCTCAACACTGACACAATCTCCGATCGTAATTTCTTCATCTCCAACAATAGCAGTTCTACAGCAAAATTAAAATCTCAAATTTTCAAAGGAAAACTTAGTTACTTATAAAACTTTCTTCTTCCATCATCAGTAATCATCTCTCCTTTCCAAGAAACTTCCTTTTTCCCACCAGTCGTCCTGGCAGCTTTGACTGTTTTAACTTCAGTTTGTGGCATCTCCTCACCGCAATCATCTTCAGGTTCTGAATCATCGGCTTCTTGTACAGCCATATTTGGACACCTAAAAATTTAAAATTAAAAAATACATAAAAAATCAAAAATACCTTCGTTTAACGCAAGCTTGTTTGCTTTTCCCAGAACCTCCAAATTTGACCATATCATGGCAGTGGACGCACGTGCCACAATCTGCCGTTTGGCACGCTTCACAGACACCACATCTCTGCCTTCTAGGACCCTTGAAAAAAAAATTAAATTGATAATAAAATACAATGAAAACGCACTTTTGATTCGTTTTCATTTTTGTCCATTTGCTCCGAAAAGAATGTCTCAAAAACATTGTTGACAAGAGGCGTCGTTGTCGCTTTACTCCACACTGGCTTTTTAACGTTGAACTGTTTCTTTTCAGATTTTCTCATAGTTTGCCTGCAATACAGAAATTACAATTTGATCTTCAAAATTAGCAAGTGTACCTTTTGCCATAAGTGACGTTTGCCATTCTGGCCAAATAGCGCATGCAAGGAGAAGTGATCAGAAATTTTTGTTCAGGATCATCTATGGCATCTTCAAAACTGTGTACCTGATCACATATAAACTGGGCGTGACGTAATAAAGAATCTTCGGTGATTTTGGGCACACCGAAAGGAGGAACAGTCGTCTAAAATTAGATGAGTTTTTGAACTTTTTAAAAAGATTTTATACCTGTAGCCTGTTCAAAAGGTCTTCAAATTCTGGTTCTTCTTCATCAAGTAAGCATTCGATGACAAGTTTGCCAAGGTACATCTTTTCCTTGACGCTCTCCACCATCGGAGCATACTCTTTGCTTGGTTCCATCAAAAAATATTCTCCATAAGCTGTTGAAAATCCGACCAATGCTTTTTCACCACCATCAAACCCAGATATCCACCACTCGTTAATTGGGCCCAAATCTTTGGCTGGAATACCACCTAAAAAATACTAGTTTAAAGAGCTTCCAACAAAAACTTCCTAAAGAGAAGGAACAATAACGAAGGGGGAAGTATTGAGGAGGGGGAGTATTAAGGAGGGGGAGTATTAAGAGGGGGAAGTATAAGGAAGGAGTATTAAGGAGGGGGAAGTATCAAGGAGGGAGAAGTATAACGAAGGAGAATTTAGGGAGGCAGAAGTATAAAGGAGGGAAAGTTCAAGGAGGGTGAAGTATGTGGAAGGGGATGTTGACGAGGAAGTGCAAAGGAGGGGGGTAATAATTCCTTCTTAAAATAATTTTTTTTTTTCAAAAAGTTTTTAAGTTTTTTTTCCAAATTTTAGAAGAATCGAGGACCCTTCCCCAAAAGCCCAACGTAATCAAAAATGTCTTGCCTTCAGGTGTACCGTCTTCTTCATAAATTGCTTTCAAATAACCAGAAAAATAAAGAAAACGTTTCTTTCAATTAATCCGCTGTCAAAAGGACACAGATGTCCATTTTTATCGTAGACGCTGAAATAAAAGTAAGCAGCAAAACGCATCTAAATGAATACCTGAAAGAAGTAATTTTATTTTGAGGGTGAGCATCGTCTTCATGAAGCCTTCTTCATCGCCAGTGAAAAGACTAAGTTTGGAGTCGGTCAAGCTACAAATTCTTCTACCGCATCCGGCGGATGACCCCGTAAATTTTGACATCACATTCAAGCTGATGACAAATATCACACCGCTCTAAAGAAACTTTGGAACTTTCTTTTTTAACTTTGGTCAACTTTTTAGGTTTCGTATCAGTATCTTCTTCAAGCTTAATCTTTTTGAATCCATTTCTTCACATGATTCTTCAGCAATTGCATCTAAATGAACACTGTTTTTCTTTTCAACACCAATCACATCATATAAAGAATCAATCGACATTTTATTGTCAACTGAATTCCCATTTGATCCTATAAAAACAAATAGATAAAAGCTTTAAAAATTTACAAAATACCATTTGAATTATCTTGTACTGCAGTCTTTTCTTCGCTATTTTTTGAGTGTCCATTTTTGTTCTCAGGCAAAGCAGAATCGCTAATTTGAGAATTTTGGTTTTCATCTTCATTTTTATCTTTGCTGCTTTTACTTTTCGTTGCAAACATTGATGTGATTGTATTTTGATCGGAGCTGGGGCCAGATGATCTCCTAGCAGCTCCTAAAACGCATTTTTTATGAGACCAAAGGTTATCAACGAAAATTTACTTCGAGCAGAATCGTTGCTTTGGCGAGATTTTTTCGCAACTTTCGGAGTTCCAGAAGACGGGCCAGGAATCGGAGAATCAAAAACTGATTTTGTCGCTTTTTCGTTGGAGATCAGCATCTTCAGTTTCGCTTGAAATGCCGGCTTTTGGGCTCAATTTGATCAAAATTTTATCGAGGCTTTCCAAATATTCACACTAAAATTACAATAAAAATATTGTACATAAAATAATCTTACTTCTTCAATCTCTTTTTTCGTAACTCTCTTTGAGTAATTCATATTGGCGGACCAACTTAGGATCAGCGAGAGGTTTGTAAAGAAGCCATTTTTTATTATACAAACCCTTTTTGGTTAAATTTCCATCTTCGAAATCATCGTCCAATTTTTAAGTCTAAAAAAAATTATATTTCAACGTAGGATTAAAAATGATAACTCACTCTGTTAGAACCTCGTCAGGAACTTTAGCTAATGTCGCTGGCATTTTTACAGCTTAGGAAAAAATCGCCAGAAACTGCACAATATTAATAATAGTTAATCAAACAGATTATTAACCAATAAGTTGAAAAAGAATATAAATTTAAAATTTACCAACGCAACAAATGACGATCGTCCGGCCCGAAAAAGGCCCCTTCCAATCAGTTACCAGACGGTTTTAGGCGGGAGCGGGAATCTTATCAAATTATCAAAAAATAAAATAAAAAACGAGTTTAAGCTTATGAAAATAAATGTTTCGTTTTTTAAAAAAAATTTAAATTTTTTATAATGAACAAATAAGTTTTAAAAATTATTTGAGCAATAAATGAAATATTTATCAGCTGGGAAATGTAGTCCGCAGTTACTACTAAAAGGCGCCAAAAACGAATTTTAGAAGTAACCACGTGTAAGCACATACCCATTTAAATGCTCATTTTGCATTATAAAAAATGGTGGCCAAATTTTGTTTTTTTTTTTTCAAACAGGCCTGGCTTTATAAAGAAAAGTACTAGTTTGAAGAGCTTCCCACGTAAACTTCCTTAAAGAGAAGGAACAATAGGAGGGGGAATATAAAAAGGCGAAGTTAAGGCGGGGAAGTGTAGGGGGCGAAGTTAAGGAGGGAAGTATAAAGGAGGGGTAAGTATAACTGAGGGGAAGTTTTAGGAGGGGGGGGGGGGGGTATAAGGATGGGAAGCACAAAATGATGAATGATTTATTTTTCTGTTTCAAAAATTTTTCCAAGTTGCTGATTTTGGTGTCGCTGTTTATCCTCACCTATTTCCCTAGTTATTTTTTCAATTTTTTTCGCCAAAAAATTCTCAAGTTTTTTTTTAAATTTGCAGTTTTATTTTTTCAAAGAATATTTAAGTTTTTTTTTTTTTTCAAAAAATTTTTTGAGTGTCAAGGTAGAAATAATGGGCTTTCTGCCCAAGGGATGTCTCTTCACAAAGGGTGGAAGTATCAAATTTCTCCCCAAAAAAAATAAATTTTTTTTACACCAAAAATTCGTAAAAAATATAAGGAGTATTTGGTAAAATTTGGTGAAAATCAGCCCAACGGTTCGGCTGCACGAATATTTTAAAATTTCAAAACACATATCTCCGCTAATTTTTCGAAATTCAAAAATCCCCGTTGTCACTTTCTTCTTCATTGAGTGAGGAAGATTATGTGAAAATTTTGATAGGAACTCCTAAAAATCCATTAAAATTAGGGTTTATTATTGTCAAATAACTCCTAATATCCAGTAAAAATGTAGTTTCCCTCTCATAAAACCGAGAAAACTATCCAAAATCCTGTTAAACGGTTTACTGGATATAGAAAAGAATTGAAAAACCAGTAAAAATAATGTTTGCTTGTCAAATAACTCATAAAAATCCTGTAAAAATGTGGTTTCCCTTTCAAAAAATCGAAAAAAACTATCATAAAAAAATATCATAAATCCTGTTAACGGTTTACTGGTAAAAAGATAAGACTCCACTTGAAAAGAATTAAAAATTTGAAAAATTTAGCATTTTTATTAATAGAACAAGATGCTAAGGACGACAAATGTACTTAGGTCTTTTGTTTTTTCGTTTGTTTTTTGATGGGTTAAACTTGTTTAGAGCGTCGTTTAAATTTTTGAGTACTTTCATTGCATGATGTCGAGTCTCACTATCTGAAGAATGGCTTAGTTTTTCGATGGTATCCAATGGGATATATTTCTTAATATTAAATAGGATTTGAGGTCTTTGATTCCAGAAGTGAGATTTTCAAGAACTCTTAAGGCAAGGATGATTACTTCTGGTGTAGAGGTGTTAATTATGTTGACGATGCAGATTAAAAATTCTTTGTTTTCATATAAGCCGCAAAGACCGTCTTCATCAAGGCATATGTTATAAAGGGCCCTCAAAAGAAGTTTTCTGAGAGGATCTCCGCTTCCTGATGGCACAGATGGAAGAAGTCGCACTATAAGTTCTATTAAGGTTTTTCCTTCAGGGTCATTTCGGATGATCTTTCTTCCTTCTTTTAAAGCAGCAATGTTGCTCACTATTCCCATTATTGAAAGAACAAATTGAGTTTCATTTGTATCAACATCCGGTACTGTACTAATGTAGGTGTTTAAAATGAAACCAACGTTCCACTTGCTATTCCGAAAGTTCGGAGATTTCACCCAATTCTATGAAGTTGTTAATAATCTTTTCATCTCTTGATGCTTTCCATATTATGTTTCCCAAAGTTGCTCCTAATCCAGAGCAGTAACTTGACTGCACCTTAAAACTATGCCTTAGGTCATATAATTCTCCTTGGAGACGTCGTGAAGAAATGATCTCAATTTCGTTCGAAATATTTAATGGTAGTTCCAGTACTGAAAAACCATCAATAAGTAAGAGGTATCTCAATTAGAGTGGACCAGCAACTCCTAGAAAAAAAAGTTAAATGTAAACCCCCCCTTATTTTTGGACAAAGAATCAACTCCATTTGGTATATTTTGATTTTGGTATACAGGGTGGCGCAGAAAGGTGCTAACTTCGTTATTTTAAATGGGAACCCCTGTTCGAATATTTAATGGTAGTTCCAGTACTGAAAAACCATCAATAAGTAAGAGGTATCTCAATTAGAGTGGACCAGCAACTCCTAAAAAAAAGTTAAATGTAAACCCCCCCTTATTTTTGGACAAAGAATCAACTTTGGTATATTTTGATTTTGGTATACAGGGTGGCGCAGAAAGGTGCTAACTTCGTTATTTTAAATGGGAACCCCTATTTTTTTATTTCAGATTCGTAATCTACACAAAATTTTGAGTCGATTTGACGATATGCTTCAATTAGTGATAGTTAGAATCCTTGGGGGGAAAAATAAGTGAAATTAAAAAAACATTTGGAGTCTCAGGTCAATTTTAACAGATTTTATACAAAAAAAAACTCAAAATTTGGCTCCTTTTTAATTGGTGCAATCCAATCTTAGTTCTGTTTAAAATTATTGTTTTCATTTGTTTTTTCATTGGTTCCAATTGATTTGACATGGTGGGTGGTCATTGAACTTCCATCGTAGTGCGATTTTATGGCTAAAATAGACGGTCGTTGAAATGATTCTGATGGACCATACAAAGAATCGCCATCGTCAACTTCAGGGCCAGCGTGGTTGGATCTCATTGTTAAAATCGAATCTGGCCTTAGCAGCGAATCAATATTGCTGTAAGACGAACTGTTGTCTTCCATTTTCTGAGAAAACAACCATGAAAATAAACAGAAAAAAGAAGAAAACTCACTAATATCAACTTTTTCCAGTATATAATCCAACAATACTATAAAGATTTCCTTTTTGTTTTGAATTTTTCAATATATAACAACAAATTTTCGCGCAGATTAAAACCAACCTGAATTTAACATCCATATTCATTAAAACATATGTTATTGCCAAAAGCAGGGTTCTAGAAGTCAAAAAACTGTCTAAAGAGTATGAAATTAATTTTTGAATATTTTAATATATACGAGGGTTGTCCGTAAAGTAAGGTTCCCATTGCGCTAAAGTCCTTAAAAACGCTATTTCGGTGGATCCCGCGATTCTGTTTTACCTTGGTTCCCCCAAATCCCCACCCTTCCGAGCTTCGTGCGGAGCTCAGTCTTGACTCTTGATTGGCAGCCGTACGAGATGGATCTTCCAATCGCTTCGCCCGCCAGGTGTGAGATACGCTCGGTGATCCGTTTTCTGTGTGCAAAAAATATTGCGCCGGCAGAAATCCACACCCAGCTATCCGAAGTTTACGGAGACAAATGCATGAGCGTGCAACACGTGCGTAAATGGTGCAGAGAATTTAACGGGCGTACTGACGTCCATGAGGAGTTCCGGACGGCTCTGTTTCTGACGAAACAATCGCAAAAGTTGAGGAAGCGATGCTCTCAGATCGAAGATTGACGGTTCGAGAGCTCTCCGAAATGATCCCTGATGTCTGCAAAACCACAGTTGACAAGATTTTGACGGAGCACCTTGGGTATGCTAAGGTTTGCGCAAGGTGGGTGCCCAAAAAAAAAAAAATTCAAAAAAGAAATTCAAACAAACGCAAAGTGCCGGCAAAGTGATGGCAACCGTGTTTTGGGACAGGAAGGGGTATTGTTGTGCGAGTTCTTGCCCACCGGTACAACAATCAACGCTGCCAGTTACTGCGAGACTGCAAAAGTTGCGCCGTGCAATTCAGAGAGGAGAGGTATGCTATCCAAGGGGGTACGTTTCATCACGATAACGCTCGACCGCACACCGCTAACGTCACCAACGACCAGATCAAAAAATTTGGATGGACTATTGTCAAACACCCTCCCTACAGCCAGATCTAGCCCCAGTGACTACCACCTCTTCCCTGACATGAAGAAACACCTGGGTGGAACGCATTTCGGCGACAGAGAAGAGCTGGAAGAGGCGGTTCGGGTATCTGAGAGGCTTGGCGGCAGAGTTCTTTGACTCGGCATTAAAAAGCTAGAAAACCGTATGGAAAAATGCATTGACCGCGAGGCGACTACGTAGAAAATAGTTTAAAGTCTGAATTTTCCAAATATGTACTTATTAATCGAATTAAAAATTTTACCAAGTGAAAAATCACTGGGAACCTTACTTTACGGACAACCCTCGTACAAATAATATTACAAAAAGTTAAAAGGCGATAAATCTGACATGAACGGTTGAACTTAAATCTTTGGAAAAACTGGCAAACGTCAAAGTTTGTTGGCAGCTGTGTCTTCGGATAGCTTCTTGTATTTCAGGGATTGTTATGGCAGTACTGTACGTAGGCTAAAAATAAAATTAATGAAATTAATGAATCTGCGGGATGATTCATCGCCACTAATTTAGAACTGATAGAAAGAGTGTTGTGTGTGATGTGATTTATTAGACTCGATGATAATTCAGCACCCGCTGAACCCTGAAGAGGTGCGGCACAGCTGTTAATGGAGTTCCACCACCACCAGTTCAGTGTGTCGAACTGGTGCGGAACTGTTGATGTCAATTGATTGATGATGCTGATGCTGACATAATGATAATAAATCACATCACACGCAACACTCTATCAGTTCTAAATTAGTGGTGATGAATCATCCCAAAAATCGTTCTTACAGCAGATCCGTTTCTTCTCTGATGCTTAAAATCATATCGACAAGAGAAGCTATAGTTTCTTGGCTAAATAAATAATTTCCAGCACAGCTGGAGATAGTTCATCATCAAACATGATTCTTGATTTAATCCAATCATGGAAAACGTTTGGATGACATGTTGGTGTTGAATGATTTGCATCGAGCAGCATGGAATTCTTCGTATTGCCTAAAAAATATTCAATATTAAGAAAATTTGAAGATAAACAATACTTTGGTGTTAGAAAAAGTGATATTCGGCAAGCTCTGGCAGTTCTTTCTTCTTTAATGACGTCCGTTAACGTTAATATTTCGTCCTCAGATATTCCCCATGTTTCTAATTTGCTAAAGCAATATTCTTTACGGTTTTTTTCCCAAACGAGTCCTTTACTTGAGTTTGGCTCATCTTGTGAAGATGGTACTTTCATGGATGCTTCAATTGACTGTTTCTCATCTTTGACACCTAAAAAATTGATGTTAAAATATTCTTTGAAAAGAAATAACGAACCCATATAAGTGATGAAGCGTTTTAAAGCAGCTTTGTTTCTTTTTATTAAAAATAATATGTCTTCAGGGGACAAAATGTTTCCACCTCTTAAATTCATAGCGTCCCTCGCCTGTGATAAGATAAGAGCCATTTGGTCAATAACAATCGTTTCAATTAGAGATGCACTTTCTCTTAGAGGCTTTGAGCAATCCCCTAATCCATACATCATGTCTTGTATATCTAAAAAAAATTGTATTTTTTTGTAAAAATATTTTTTTGTAAAAATATTTTTTGTACCTTTGACAAACGATTCAACTCTGGGAGCATCACTTGCATTTGTTTCACTCACTTCAACCATATTGACCCTTTAATTATCAATTGGCAAAAAAATACATGAATAAAATTTAAAATTTGAAAAACAACTTGTTTTTTCTCGAAAGTTTGTAGCCTCAGGAGGGTTTTATAGAAGGAAGAACAAAACTTGGTTTATAAACTTATGAAGGTTTTAAGTGTTTAGTCTATTTCCTCAGTAAAAATAATTTTTCCCAGGCCTATGAGGCAAATTGCAGAAAAAAAAAAAATGAGAAAAAGCTTTATATTTTGACATGTGAGTTTTGGGTTGGGATGTTCTTTTATTGAGTTCTTGACTTTTGTTATAGGTTGAAGAGAAGATGGATTTTACAGTGCTTAGGAACTCGTTTAATAATTTTCTTAAGTTCTTCGAAGTTCAAGTTATAATCGACGATGCTCGATATCGGGAGTCGACGACGATCAAATTGTCTTCGATGAACATGAAGTCCTTTCCGAACGCCATCGCGGATATACAGAGTCTCACAAAAATATGCATATCGAAAAATCAGATCAATGTCATACCACCTGAGATTCTTAAGCTTCCGGAACTTTTGACTTTCTACGCTGACTACAATCGTCTTGAATCGTTTCCTAGTCCGATCCTGAGTGTCGAGACATTACGGAAGCTCAATTTGAGTCATAATGATATCAAAGAGCTTCCTGCTGATATTCAAAAATTGGTCAACTTGGAATCTCTATGGTTGAATTGGACTGGCATTAAAGTTATTCCGAATGAAATCGAGAGTTTGACGAGTCTTGAAACTTTTGGTGCCAGAAATAATTCTCTTGAAGAAGTCCCGATGGCCTTTTGAGGATCAAATCTTTAAAGTACATAAGAAAAACTATTAAAGGTCCTAGCAAACAGGAAATTTCAAGACTTTTTCTGTTTGTCAGGACCTTATTTATTTAAAAACATTTTACTTTATTCCTCCTATTGCCAAAAATGGGGTTTGCCCATTTTAAAGGGGTTTTTTAACCCCCATAAAAATTAGCAACATACCAAAATTCATTCAAACTAATAAAAAAAAATTAGGTCCCCACATTTTGGCCAATAAAATGGGCTCGCTTGCTATAACTTTGAATATTGTTTATATGGTTCCTAATTTTTTTTTTTTGTACAGATGGTTGACTTTGAGAGATAACCAGATCAAATGTCTTCCAAATAATACAACGGCTGTCAATCTCATTCATCTTAATCTTTCCAAAAACGCACTTAAAGAACTCCCAAAATGTTTAGCAAAGATGAAAGTAAGTTAGAAAAAGCTGTTGACTGCAATTAATTTTGCTTTTTAGGCCCTTCGATACGTTATCTGTGAGAATCCAATGCAGAAAACACCAAAAAAACGCTCTCTACTTTAAAACATTTAGAATTTTTAGAATTAATCAATAGCGGGTTATTTAAAAAGAATCCAAAGGTAACATTTTAGTCAATCGAATTTTTATTATTTTTTTTAGAATTATCCTTTTGTCGAAGTGGAAGCATCAGATGATGAAGATTCCGAAGAAGATGAATCTGATGATTCATACGAAGATGATTCAGACTCATCTACAGATTATGCAAACTCGATTTCATCAAGTGAAATAAATTCAAGTACCGAAGAAGAAGAGGACGAAATGGAAGAAGGAAGAATCAACAAAAAAGTATGGCCTTTCATTGCGAAATATAGTCAAGTCTGCCCATAGCTCAAAAAAAAACTATTTAAACAATTTATAAAACAATTTTTTACATTATGTTTTAATAATATTACGTTTAAATAAAATAGAAAAGAAAATTTTTTCTATTTACAGAACAAAAGAAGGTAAAAACTCTGATTCTTCTTCAGCCTTAGGTTTTATGTCTTCTATACTGAAGATACGAACGGAATCACAATTTCCTCCAACAATAAGCCTCTTTTTGTCCCTAAAAAAGAAAAAGTATTAGTTTGAAGAGCTTCCAACAAAACTTCCTTAAAGAGAAGGAACAATATAGGAGGGGGAAGTATAAAGGAGGGAAAGTATAAGGATGGGGAAGTACAAAGGAGAGGATCGGTTAAGAGCAATGTTCGATTTGACCCGGGTCTGAAAGACCCTTCCCGAAAAACCCGACGTGGAGGGTATCACATAACTTAATAGCTAATTAAGTTAATAAAAATACATACAGGGAAATATTGATGTCGAAAATATTGCTGGTTTGTCCTTCAAATGACATCATTCTTTCACAAGTGAATGGATTGTAGACATTCACAGGCCCTTTTTTTGTTCCAACAAAAACTAAATCCATTCTTTAGGCCAAATAAACCGCGTCAAGCCATCTTCCACAGTTATCGTCGATCTTATGTTCTAAAAATACAAAATTAGGAAAAAATAAATAAACCTTGATTACCAGGCGTTGATATTCTATTATGTGAAGACAAGAATCAGTGCCAGCAACAAGTAGTTGAACGGATATTTGTTGCTGGAGCCAAAATGAAGAGATTCCACTGATGTGCTCAGCATCTCCGACTCTGGACCTGTTTCATTACAATCGTGGCTCCTATTAACTACAAACAATTTATTTAAAACACTAACAATTAAAATAAATACTTTTGGTGTTTGAGTTTAAATATGGCAACGAGAGCTGATTGTTCCAACAGCGACAACATCATTATCAGGATGAACGGCCACAGAAATGATTGAATCTAATTTTGTACTTGACGAAGTGAATTTACATTGGAACGTTTTTGTTTCTGTATTAATGACTTTTACAGATCCATCTTCAAATCCTAAAAGAGCTCTTTTACCTAAAAATGAGTACTTATTAAGTGGACAGTCCAAATTATCTTAGGTAAGCATTTTATGCAGCAATAACTTCTTATAATTGTTAGATAAGAAATGAAATACCATCAGGCATGAAGTTCCCTACATCAGTGCTGTATTGTTCAGTGGTTACATATTCAGGAAGAACAGCATCATCTGAAATGACGAATTTCCAAAAATGGGCTTCCAAGAATCAATGAATGCGATGATGGATGCCACTGGATCCACTGAAATTAAAAAGTTTATGACTTGAACCATTTTTCCAATATGCTACCTTGGTGTTATCAACTTGCTGGGAATAGACTTCTTCAAATTGGCATCCTTCAACTTTGAAGATGGTGATGTTCCCTTCCATCGCCTGCAGCTAAGAATTACCGTCGCTACTGAATTCGATCATCATGACAGAATCTTTGAACGAAACGTATTTAAAAACGACTTTGCTACTTTCCGTATCCCAAACTATCAATCGTTCGTCTTCTCCACCAGTAGCAGCCAAACGTCCGTCCGGGCTAAGGCAACAAGCAAAAACGTCCCCTGAGGAAAATATTAATAGTAAAGTGTAAAAGTAACTAAGAAGAAATCTATCTAATAGTATTATGACAAGCACGTGGTCATACCTTCATGCGCTTGGTAGTTAAAAAGAGAATCATCTTGTTCAGGAATGTAATTTTCGGCGTCTAATCGTTCTCGTCTTCGATTTCGACACCATCATCGTCGTCGACTTCGATGAGCTCCATGTCTTCGTCGAGTCCAATTTCTTCTTCCAAGTCGATTTCGAAATCGGCTTTAGGATCATCTTCGCCATATCGTTCCCATCTTGACTCTTCATCTTGTGCCATTTCGAATCGCAAAATAGAATGACAAACTCGAAAATTCAACGACTATCACAACTTACGAAAGCGTGACAGAAGGATTCCGAATAAACTAAAACCTTCAGTAGGCTACACTTGACTGTTCATTGCCAATGTTGCAAATCTTAAATATACAAAAAATCCATCACATTATCTATTTTATTGAAAAAAGTCCTATTGAAAAATAATGCAAAAATACTTTAAAATTAATACAGGACCACTCTGGGTTGCTCGTTATTAGTAACAAGAATCGATGCTATGACGTCAAAAATTAGTCATAAGTTGAGTGGATTGTGGAGTGGATACTGGGGTGCGGTTTCCTAAATCCATTTTATGTGCCGGTCCTTCAATTTCTTATTCGGCATAAATATTATCCTTTTTCTTATAAATTAGGTGCCGAGGAATCCTTTCGAAAAATGGACAGCGAAGGGAAAAAAGTGATCGTTTGCGACAATGGAACTGGGGTAATGTTGACATCATAACCTGCCATGTTTTTATTATTTTATTGTTGTTAATTAATTAATTGGCATTATTAATTAATTAATTGTTTTTCAGTTCGTTAAAATGCGGTTATGCTGGTTCGAACTTCCCGGAGCACATATTCCCTTCGATGGTCGGCCGGCCGATTATTCGCGCTGTCAACAAAATTGGCGATATAGAAGTCAAGGGTAGGACCTTCATTTTAAAATAAATTTGTAAATTTTTTGCTTTATTATTTGCACAAAAATTATTTATTGTAATATATTGTCAATTATAAATCTCTTCAGCCTCTGCAGGAGGTGTGGTTCGGGTGTATGAATCATCAGATCTTTTAAAAAGTTATAAAGTGAAAACCCAAATGTCCAAAAATTGATTGGTACATTTTTTATTTATTACAGGGTTTAACAGTCAGAGTAAGCATTCTCAAGCTCTAGTAAGAATTGTTTGAACTGACTAAATTATTAAAAACTTAACAATAGCGTTGATTTCAATTAATACATTAATAATGTAATTTTTTCTAATATCCTAATATTACATATTTGCTGTGTTCATCTGCTGACTTAGGAATTACCTGTAAGTTTAAATGCACACCTTTTTTTTTTATTATTTTGTTCTGCATGATTTTTTGTTTTGGTTATCTTGGTGCTATTTAAACCTACATGGGTCAATTTATGTTCATATTTTTAATTTTAGTTTATTCGGCTTAGCAGAATGGTTCCTTCTCGGATTATCACCGTGAAGTCTGGGGTTCAATCCTTGGGTTGTGTAGGGGGATTTTATTTGGAAGTAAATTTAAAAATATTCTTCTACATAATCCATGGATCTGATAGGAAGGCCTCTTCCTCATTGGTTACTGCTATTTAAAAAAAGTTTCCTGCGGCAGCAGGACTAAAGAGGTATTTCTTTCAGATACATCTGGGAAGCTCATAAAAATGAATAAAAAAAATCTGTTAAAAATTAAAGAAAAAAAGAATCATATTTCCCGGTAAAAATTAAAAATATTCGTTTTTAATTAGATTCAAATTCATTGCATCCAGCTGATCCAAGATTAATCTTTCTTAGCCATCCGGTAACATCACTATTTAGTTTGAAAGCGATAGGATGAACGGTTTGGGAGGTGTGCTGTTTGAGCCGTAACTAAAGTACCATAACCGCTTGTCCGATTCAAGCCGTTGACGAACTCATTCTATTGGTTTAAAAGCTCTAAAATAAAATTTCATCAAGTAGATTAGATTAGATTTAGGTTTTTTGGGCCTTGTGCACTCCGACCCCTAATGGGTCTATTGTGCGCCCTTGTTTCCTGATCAGAGCTCCCCATCAAGCCCCAGGCTCTTAATTAGCCTCCAGAGGCTGGACAGGGGTCTCTTTGTGTAGTTCAATGGACTGGGTTTCTCTTCCCCTATATCCATGAACCTCAGCCGTGCTAGGCCTTCGCAATACAGAGGAGTGCTCCGCCGTCTCCTCCTCCTCCAAACAGAAGCGGTGCTGTCCTCTGTCACTCCCAACCTTTGAAGGTGCTTGCGGTTTACAGTGACCAGTCAGCAGACCCACCATGCGGACTTTGGTTCTGCCCTGCCTGAGCAGGTCTGCTGTAAATCCATGCCGTGGTCCACTAATGAACTTGGCATGCCTTTGACCTCGAGCTTTATGCCATCTCGTCAAAGTAGCAGAGAGAGTTTGCCTTTTGAGCTCCTCACTCTTCACACTCCTAGAAATGTGACAGAAGGGCTCAGGGCCAATGGGAGTCATTTCTGATCCTTGCGGGCCAGCTCGTCGGCCTTCTCATTGCCCCTGAGCCCCGAGTGCCCTGGTATCCATGACAGCAAGACAGAG
Source organism: Orius insidiosus (assembly GCA_014119065.1). Lineage (NCBI taxonomy): Eukaryota > Metazoa > Arthropoda > Insecta > Hemiptera > Anthocoridae > Orius > Orius insidiosus. The sequence goes on along the minus strand of JACGAQ010002118.1, from coordinate 320 downwards.
TTGTCGGCGGATATTTCTTCCAGGGCCTTTAAACAGTCCCGCACCACCACCGAGGTGTTTTCGGGGGCAGATAGTGCTTTTAGTGCGGCCTGGCTATCGGAGCAGATTGCTATTTTCTTGTTTTTTAAACCAATCTGCGTATTTCCTTAGCGCAGTGTTCAATGGCTATTGTTTCCGCCTGGAAGACGGTGGCATACCGTCCCAGGCAGATAGTCATTTCAGCATGATGCTTTGGTCCGTACACCCCGGCCCCAGTACCAGATGGCATTTTGGAGCCGTCGGTGTACCAGATAGAGTGAGCGTTTATGGGGCGGTTTGCC